>WAAG01040890.1:5376-16544 GCA_013390105.1 Tichodroma muraria
TCACTCATTTTTTATTATCTGTAGATTTTTTGCATCCTCTTAGGTTTTGCATAAACATTGTCTTTTGCATGAAGGCTCCCAAAGCTGCTTCAGGTTAACTGAACATTACATCTGAACCAGAATGATTGATTTGTTACATTTAAAGAATTTCTATTTTTCTCGTGGTAGTCACTGATGGACANATTTCATCCTTCCCTTATTCACAGAGAGATCCATATGGCAGTAATTTTTAATTTCTAGTCTTTTAAATTTTCCAGTCTCATTACAAAATTGTTTCCCAATAGAATTTCCTACTTATTCAAACTTAGTGATGAATCCTATATAAAACACACTGCTGCTTCATTTATTTCAATCAGAAATAATCAGTATATCTATTCTTGACTCAAAAGAACAGAACTGTCCATGTGTACCATTGCTTTGGGGTTTTGTTTATTGTTTAGACTTTCTTACTAGCATATACTATTATTATTGCCAAACTAAGAACAGTAATTCAGCCTAACTGAAAAAAGTACAAACACTCGTGTAAACTACATAAATGCATAATATTTCACAAATACTCAAGACAACTGTAGCATTTGAGCAACTGGCTATATACCCAATCACTGATAGAAATCCCACAGTAACAGGCACCTAAAAAAAGGACCCCCAAAATAAACTGGAAGTAGCAGCTTGAACTGCTGCAGGAATGCTTGTCTCTCCCTCGGAAATGGTCATAGTAAAGTTGGTATCTGCCTTACGGTGCTGCCAAAGCTCACCCTCTGTCACGTCCATCTGCTATATACTGGTATAATGATCAGATGCCTGAGAATGTCAGAGAAGACACTTATCACTGAAAAATACAGAAAATATTGGTCCTCAGCATCTTTCAGGGTTCAGCCCTAAAGAAGTTACAATGCTCATAAATGTTGTTAAAATGAAATACGTATTTTAGAAAAAAAAGAAAAAATGGTAGCGTATACTGCAATGAAAGCAGAAGACAACCTGGTAACCTTCTATCATGGATTATACTTTAAAGGGCAGTAGATTCAAGCAGAGCATACGAAGCTGAAATAAAATATCTGTGTTCTTTTAGCTCAGCTCTCACACTACGTTAAGGAAAGATATAAAACTTTTTACTTTGAAATATTTCTGTGAAATATATAAAGGATCTGTGGAAACCTATGTAAGAGTTGTGAAGAAAACCTAGCCTGTTCAAGCCATAAAAGGCCAGTTCTATCTCCTTTGATTTGGAATTTGCTCCAGACACTTTAAATAGAGCAATCCTGAAGCCTCATTTATTCAGTCATCAGTAAAAATCTGTTGCTAAACAGACCAACATACAGATATAAAAAATTTAAACCCATATTTTTCCATGTGACAAGGCCAGGAAGGCTTAATCAGAAATGAGGACTATGAGATCACAAGGCATTACAAATGGCCCCTCATATTAAGTTGCAAAGCAGCAATTGCCATCATAAGGTAAACCATGATGGAAACAACTGGCAAATCCAAGCACTTTGGAAGCCAAGTGATACCTTTAAATATGACAGGACAAAAGTGCACTGCATATAAAATGTTTTCTAATTATTTAGTGGGCTTTGAATGTGTGTTTTATTAGCAGTCTTCTCCGATATACTGTACAAGTATGTTATTATATGTCTGACACCAAACACCCTCATCAACACATTCTGTGTGTAGTTACATCACTTCATATTGTATGAGTAAACACAGAGGTGTGTGATTTTAACAGCACTGTATTTTTATTAAAGCTATCTCATGACAAGAATATAACTAAAACATTATAGTGTTGCAATAGTGATGATAGTTAAGCTTTTGACAGGCCTTGTATTATAGGATTCACTTCCAGGTGTTTATAAACCTTGAAATACAGATTTCCTTTGTGCTGAAATTTGGAAAACAGAGCCCAGTCCAATAAAAGTAGTTCGAGGAAACTGGTTTTTTGAGTTCCAGTCTGAATTACAGCCACAAACAAATAAATGCAGGTTTTAGGAGACTAGCCTATATTTCAGTAAAGCTACAGCAGAGGTTTCTAAGTTAAATTACTATTACCATGTAAGCATGCTTTCATCCTCATGATCCATTTTTAAAATCAAACGTATATATTTCTGTCAATTTGTCCATGATCTGAAGTAACAGGAAGGGAACCCATTAGAGAGACCTAATTAGTCTAAAGCTACAGTCAATGAGTTTATATTGAATTCTGATGTAGAGAAACGCAATAAAAATTTTCTTTTTATTTCATGTCTTGCAGTAAGTCTTATTAGATGTGAAGAAAGGTTTGAGACTCGATGCAAACCCTACATAAACCCCATTAAAGGGAAGAGGGAGGCCTGTATGGATTTTTCAGTGTCTTGTCAGTGCTATACACAGTGAAAGAGGAGATAGAACATGTTGCTAAGGTACACTGCAGATGAACAGGAAATATGAGGAGCTGAAAAGCTCAGCCCATACTTCCCATGCAACAAACCTGTATGACCTCCTCCATGAAAGACTGATATACTGAGAAGGGCATAGGCCTACTTTCCACATCCAGGAGAGCTCCCACATTTCTGTAAAGGATAACACTTTGAAATAAGAGAGACAGATAGTAAGATTCTCCTGAGAAATGCAGCTACTGCTTAAGCAGTAAAGATGAATGGAAAACCTCTTCTGGAAAAAGACAAAAAAGGGCATTTCTCTCTAATGTTCATCACACAGTGATGTGTTCCCATTGCTGTTCTAGCTGCACTTTCTATGTTGCCATTACAAGTCGATTCCTACCAACCTGATACCTTTTTCTACTCTCAATAAATTAAAGGTTGCTGCATATTCAAGTATCATAAACTGTAAATGACCTGTCAATTGTAAAATGGTACTTTAATCACAGAATCACAGCATGCTTAAGGTTCAAAGGGACTTCTCAAGATTGTCTGGTCCATCCCTGCTGCTCAGGAAGGACAACCCACGGCCAATTGCCCAGGACCATTTTTAGGCAGCTTCTGAATATCTGCAAAGATATCTCCCACTCTCCCTGGGCTGCCTGTGTCAGTGCTGTCACCCTAACAATGGAATTGTGTTTCCTGATGTCCAAAGGAAACCTCCTATCTTCCTGTTTGTACCAATTACCTCTTATTCTGTCTCTGGGAACCACTGCAAAAGAGCTTGGCTTCCTCTTCTTTGGAGCTTCCCTTCAGATATGCGTGCATACTGATGACATCCCCCGAGTCTTTTCTCCATGCTGACCAGCCCCAGCTCTCTGTCTCTCCTTATTTGGGATGCTCCAATTACAAACAATTTATTCAAGTTTTCAGTGGTCATTGAGCTTGCACAGGCATCATCAACAGAGTGACAAGGAAGCCCGATGCCCTATTGCACAGCCATCTGCATGCCTGCCTCTTAGCACCATTGAACCACTTTGTTGGGAGGGTGAAATAAAGTGGAAGGTTAGGAGTTGTATAAAATGGCCAGGCATTTTCTCAGCACGAGAAGCTGCTGCCTCTGTTTACTTTGCCTTCATTCTCCTATCCTTATATATATATATATATGCTTCAGTTCTTTTACTAAAAGAACCCCAAAACACGGTATTGTGCTAAGAGAAAGAAACAGAGTGCCCAGTCTACAGAGAGTGGAAAATCATGCTTCTGGTGGATGCGACAGAAGTCCTCATAATTGCCTTCCTCCTTAACGCAAAAAGTACAGTTGTTCCTTTAGCCCCTATAAAGTAGTATAAGTGCCCCTATGAAGACACTTTCCCAGTTGCACTGGCAAGCTACAATGTGCAAAAGAACCGGATTCCTCAGCAAAACCAGGCCTACCCCACTGCAAACAGCAGTGCTGTTAAGGGGTCTGGGATGGCAGAGCAGGGACATGCGCTTTGCAGGCGGCAGAGACGGGAGTTCAAAGTCAGCAGCAAGGAAACATGGGTGAACAATGAGTCTTGGAGCAAATCTGTGCTGGGGGGAGAATAGTCAGCCTGAAGATGCCCTCAGTAAGTGCTGTCTGCAACTATTATTCCCCCATGATCTCTTCCTTCTTTCCAGTCTTGCAGAGCTCAGCCAGCCAGTCTCAGCAGCAAGCAGTACAAGCTGTGTGAGGCCAGGGATTTGGGCATCCCTTCTCCATGCAGAAGGACTCATCTCCAGCCTCGTGGCTGGATGCAGCAGGTCGTGCTCTGCACTCCCCTCAGCCAGCAGCCCTGGTTTGAGCAGCCTCTGTAAACAGCCAAGTAAAGTAGTCAACTGCAGACCTGTGGCTGCTCAGTACCAAGCTGTTTACTGTCTTTGTCTTTTACGTGGTGTTTTGAATAAAAATCATGAAATAAGAGAAATTCACAAAATATCTGTCAAGTCTAAATTTGCCCATGCAGAATGGGAATGTTTCTATATTTTTAAGGATTTCCTACATGAGAATACATTAGCATTGTATTAAAAAGCTAAATGAAATATTGCAGGAAGTAATAAATTTTTATTTTTTTTTCCTATTTACTAGTAAGAAACTGAAATTAGAACACTCTTCCATTATGCAGTGCCTGACATTTTCAGAGATATACCTACTGCAAGACATGGAAATGGAAAGTTTCAGAGGTACAAATGAGACAAAATGTTAATTATCTAGTCCACTAAGTTTTAAAAATTTTAGCACCTTGTAGGACTCTTATTTGCACAAAATAAACCTTTTTCGAAAGGTCTTCTCCAGCATATTAGGCATAAACATCCTTCTTCTGCAGGGAAATGCATATAACATAAAGGACTTATGGCAGCTCCATTGATATCACTATTTACAACATAAAAACAAACACAGTGATACAACCAACTGATTGAAAAGATTGCTATTTTTCCCCTGTTTGTCAGTATGAATCAAGTTCACTCTCAGATAGACAGCATTCTGGTCTTCTGCACCCTTTATACCTTGCTGTGCAACCTGCAAGTTCAGAAAAATGGCAGCATTTTGATTGAAAAATAACAAAGTCTCCAGATGCTTTCTTCCTGAAATAAAAGCAATTATGACGAAAGCAAGCTTCTCAATGCTTCTCAATGAAGCAATATGCACTACTGTAGATTCTTAACTTCGGTTATTCACCAAGCATTTGCAGGTATTTCTTTCACAGAAAATGACATCTAATTTGGAAAACTGCCTTTAAATCAAAATTGCAATAATGTAATTACACTAGAAAAAGAGAGACACAGATTTTTAGAAATGCAAAGTCATATGGAGTATTTAGCTTGACCTCACAGTTCATAAACATTTGCCCAGTGATTCTTTTCTCAAACCATAACCCTTCTGGTACTAAAACATGGTTTCTGATGGAGAACAGTAGGGAGTCCTTTGAAATCATAGACAAATTACTATACTGTGACACGTCCAACACACCTTGCCTGGCTGTAGAATCTCCTGATACCCAGACCTTCAGTGGAAGAGCTACAGAGTCCGAGTTCCTTTCAGCTCACTCCAAGGAATCATCAGGTTCTCCCTACATTCTTTCCAGTTGCTATAAGCTTTGAATACATGCACATTTCACACCAGTGCTGCATACATGGATGCCATGACTTTCCCCATGCTCAGCATTCTCCAGTTGCAGACAATTCTGGGAACTCCTGGATACTTTCTGCAGCACCAAGAGCTCCTGCACACTCAGTTAAATGCAGGGACCTTTCAGGTTGTTTTCGGCATTACTGCTTTCCAAAAAAACCCCTTCTAGCCTGCCTTTGTTTCTTGCTGTCATTAAACTGTATGAAAACTAGCATCCAGTAGGATGGTGGTAAACAACCTAATGGGCAGTATTTTCTTGACAGGAATGAAACAAATACCTCAATCTGTGGTAATTACATTATACAAACAGGCTTATTCAATCAAAACCTCGACAATGACAGTCACTCTGCCCAACTTTTACTTAGCAAAAACCCAAACAAACCAACCAACCAACCAAAAATTCTTCCCTGCATATTCAAGATTTAGCTACATTTCTGATTGCCAGTTAGTTCAAACTAGCTACATAATAATACATAATTTGCACATACAACTGGCAATACAGACTGCAAGTTTAAAAGTTAAAGCTTACCTCTTCAGTGCTACAAGTCAATACAGTATTGCACAAATGATAATAAAGAATCAGCAAAATTTCATAGCCAAAAATGTGGTAATGTGTTGAAACTAACATTATAAAACTGCAATAATTTATTAGATATTATAAAACTGCAATAATTATTAGATATTAACATACACACATAACATATATATTTATGTATATATGAACAAGAAATGTAATACATTTTCTCAGCCTTCTCACTACTAACATGCATCTGGGTTACTTCTTCCTTGCTCTTTGTCTTCAAAAGCAAAAGGTCTACCTTTTATTTAGGTTTTAAGTGAGTGGGGAAATAATCACATGGATACAAGTGCTGATGCTCTGTAACCAACTTCAATTCTCAAGTGACTTACGATACTATTGCTGGAATGAGCAGCACACGGCTCCATGGGAACTCAGGAGGGCAACTCCAATGTACCCAGCACCAGCTCAGCTCTGCCTGAGTCATTGCTGCCAAACACCTCCCTTTGCTGTTCCTAAAGACCTCTGGTGGACAGGGGCAATCAGCTGCTGGGGGCAAGCAACGCCTTTGCCACCATAGCTGCTTCTGCAGCGAGTCTTTGCTCGCAGCTTTGCAACTGTACCAAGAAAAGGTGACTGAAATACACACCCACAGTGCCGTAGAAACACATGCCCAACAACCTGGTGGCCACATGGACTGCCAAGTTTTCATGTACTGCCATGTATTGCATGTATTGCCACTCAGAAAATACAAAGTAGCCCATAAAAGAGAGTACACTACATTTACATGCTTTAATGAGATTTTATAATACAGTCAGTTTCACAAAGAAAATAATAAAAATGTATTTGGGATTTATTCTGATAGTATTATACCAACACCCAGGGATAATAATCGTAATGTTTTCTGCTTTTCTACATTTTTAGCTTTGCATTTTTTTCTGTAATGATCTATTTGTTATGACATACAGTATGTGTGACAGATGTCCAATGCTGGCTGCTAAAAAGTAGCAGAGCCCTGTAGGGAAGCAGCAAAAACTTGTGCGTCAGCACAGAAAATGATGGAAGATTGATAATTACTGCTTGTGTCTAAGCTCCATTCAGCAGACTAGCATGTCCAAATTGTAATTTGGCCACAGATCCACCATTCTATTTACAATGTATTGGAATGAAAATTCCCAGTTTCAAGTAATTGATCATTACGATAGCCAAAGTAAGTGCTTTTAAAGGCAAATTCAGGGTAATTGGAAATTCTGAAGGGAAATAAGAAGTGATGTACTCTAGTCTTGTTTACCTCTGAGGAATCTGTAAAGCCAGTTACAACCCTGCACAGTGAACAAAAAACAAAGTATAGACCCAGTGCTGGCATCTAGATATACTCGTGAACTTTCAGAGTATTTTTGTAAAAAAACAGCAAACAACAGACTCCACAATTTAAAGAAGACATATTTTTTTCCAGGAAAAAGCCCATCTGTGATGCCAAGGAACTACGGCATCCTGCCTTAAATGCTTCCATAAATTCTATTTTCTACAAGAAAAGAGAAAAAGAAACAAACAAGAGGCTTTTAGACAGAAACCTGCAAATTATGTCCAAATTTCTAGACTTGGAAGAAATGAGTGGAAAGGGTACAGAAAATCATGGAAATGTGCTTCAGCTCTCCACCTGTGCTGTGATCCTCACTGTCCCCAGAGGTGCTGTGCAGAGCTAGGCTGCTCAGCTTGTGTCTGCCCCAGCAGCTCTTTGGAGAGAGGCTCAGCGTCTCCTTTTACCGACTAGAGAAGCAAAAAAGTAAAACAAACAAAGGAAAAAAACCAACCAAACAGAAAACAAAACAACAACCACCAAACAATTTTTCATAGGACTGATCTGCTTCTGAAAACTCTCTGTTAACATTTGCTAGAACTCCTGGCTTCCACTTTGCTGCAGGCAGAGCGGTCCCGGTGACGGCCCAGCTCGAGGGCCTGTGTGCCTGCGGCGTGAGGGATGCAGGGGTCTGCTGTGTGCAGTGCACTGCTGCACTGTGTCAGCCAAGGTTTAAGTGGCAGGAATAGCAGGTGGAGTTCATCTATTTCACAGTAACTGAGAATAATCACTCCATTGTTCTTGGGCTTCCTCCCTCCCCCTTTTCTTTCTTCCTAGAGCAGATGGCATAAAAGAGAAGTTGGTCTGAGAAACATCATCTCTGCAGTGGTGTGAGGATGGAGACTGGGTTTTAGGTATCACAGGCCCTGATTTAACAAGGTACTTACGCATTTGTGCGGCTTAAGTACAAGCAGCCCCCGTTGACTTCAAAAGAATGACTCACAAGGTTAAATTTATGTACATGATCAAATACCTTGCTGAAATGAGGCCATGGAAAACATCCATTTTTTAAAAAAGCTGGGATGAATTTAATTGAAGACACGCATTTCCTTTCAACATCAATTTTTTCCCTATTGTACTTCTTTTAATGACCACATAAAGTAACTAAACAATTCTGTGAAGTCTGTTTGTATATCCTCAGGAACACATAAAGTATTTTCACAGATACAGAAGTGCAGATGGAGCCTAGGAAAGGGTGTGGAATCTAGAGGCTGCACAAGATGAAACTGTACTCCTAATGTTGCTGGAGTCAGAAATGATAGCAACAGACCCTAAAGGCTGCCTGTCAATCTTGGATGCAGATGGTACTTCGTCCAACTGGCCTTCGTGTCAGTTCCTTCAGCCATTTTAGTGACAACACAGTTCCCTAGAGGGCAGATCCTGTTGCTTTGCAGCCTGGATTCATACCCAGGGCACTGTGGTCTGTACGATCTCTGCTCAAAGTAGTTTTTTTTTAATGCTAATACAGTGCCTCCTCTTGCCCTATCCCAGCCCCAACCCCCCACACAAAAAGAGATGAGAAGAAGAGATTTTCTTCTTCTTTTCAAATGTTCCAATTCATCAAAGAAATCAGCAATAATTGCCTGAAAGATTCACTTCTGTTATGCATGCCAAAACTATATATAAAATCCCTGCTAATAAAATTTGCAGACAACACTGTAATTGGCAGCATGATTAATAACAATGACACTGCCATCATACAGAGCAGTCGCAGAAGCCAGGTGTGTTCAATCACAACATGTACACACACAATTACATGTTAGCTTTCCCACCTTTGCAGAATGCATGCAAGTAACTTACACAATGCTGTCAAAAGCTGTGACACTGAAAATGATTTAGGGAATAGTGGACCATCAGCTTAATGTGAACTTCTAGTGTGATGCTATAAGCAGAAAGTGCCCATGCTATATTTAGCTGTATAAGCAAGTAAATAGCAAGCTTGTGTAAATAGCAAGCAAATGTAAGGATGTAATGTTCTCTTTGTGACACCAGAGAAACTAATTCTAGAATATCTACTTCCTGTATTCCTGTATTACTGTCTATACTTTAAAAAGTGAACAAACAGCCACAAAGTGATTGTAAATAGAAACAGAAGTTAAGTGGGGTAAAGAACTCCAAAACACTTAATAAAAACCCCTTCTGTTTTGCTTATTACACTTGAGCTTGGACCATGAGTAACTTAATAAAGGTGTGATTAAGGGACGACATAACTCAGAGAAAACCCATACAAAACCAAAAGCAGTGACTACAAGTTACAGTCACATTCAACTGAGAAACAAAGCACAATTTCTTCAGCAATTAATCTTTCACAGAAGGGAAGCTGGTTCTGCAACTTTGTCTGTTTTCAGATCAAACCTGAATATGTTTCTAGATCATAAAATTCAGTCAGAAATAGGAGGTTCAGTGTAGAGGAAACTGGGAAAAAAACACCTATGCTGTTTGTTTTCTGTAGAAGGTCAGACTGGCTGAGCTTCAGGCTTTTTCTGGGCTCAAAGTCTCCGAGTATAGTTTAAGTCTGAAAAATGTCATTGTGAGGTCAGCCATTTATTGTGCATCCATGATGTCATGGAAATTTGTTCAGTTTGCAAATTAAAATATATTCTTCCTGGCTGTCAATACTGCAAAACCATCTTAGATTCTGAAAGTCAAATTTGTGTCTTTAGTTGGAGGTATGATTGATTATCTAATCTAAAATGTGTGTTGAAAGCATATATCAGAGAAACATCATTCCCTTCAGATTATGTCCTCATAATGCCATTTTCTGCACAAATGTAAGTAAATGCAGCATTTGGCTCTGTGCTTTGTGCTTACTTCACAGACATCATTCACTCCAGGAGAACTGATTCTAAGAGTAAGGAGCAAGCAAAACGTGATTTTTGTTCCTACAAGAGTACATTTGCCCATTTCCCCTGCTGCTCAGTAAGAAACCACAGTTTTCATGCAGCAGGACTTTCACTGAAGACCTACACATCAAAATTAATGTGCTGTGTACTTAACCAAAAGATACTGAGATGGAATGAAAGCATTGAACTATGTATTTGACTCACCTAGCATACCTATATGTAAAGTAAAATGTATAAGGTAGTTTCTAGTGCACTTTTACTTCAGACTATTCAAAGTTGCAGATAAGCTATCTTGTTAAAAGTATTAGATTAAAATAGGACCACCCAGAATAGACATATTTTTACTGTTCTTTCAAAAATACACAGTTATGTCTAACAGACATAACATGATTTTAACTAGATAAGAAATCAGGGCAACACTCTAAATCTATTGATGGAGAACAATAGGAACTGCCTGAATGGTATTATTTCCAAAAACTGACCCAAGAAGAAAAAAATTTAAACACCAGGGCAAAAGCCTTCTGGATACCAATGAAATTCTGTCATATTGAGGAATTTTATAGACCAATATCACAAATTATCCTATGATCATGTACGCAAAGGTTCTGTCTTAAAGAAAAAATCCACAACCATATAAAATTAACTCCACCATATTACATGAAAATAAACTTCTTTCATTATCATAGATACTTATGATGGACTTGTTTCTTTTATGATGGACTTGTCTTTTTACCCACAGAGGGTTAACATGAAAAGAGGGAAGAATGGTAAAATATGAAACTTTTTCTTTGGCTTCACCTTTCACATTCTGGTATCATACAACAGCAGAAACTAATGAACTTGCTCGTCTTTGAAAGCCCTTTTGCATGCTTCCTCCTTCACCCTGAACTCTGATCCTCACAGATCTTCCCTTATGTGTGTGCCAATTTTACTGGTATAA
>WAAG01040894.1:1618-24806 GCA_013390105.1 Tichodroma muraria
CTGAAATCCACTACAAATGGTGTCTCCTTAACTGAGGAGCAATACTACATCACATTTTCTATCCAGAAGATGCCATAAAATACAGTTAAGATTGCAGTTCACGTTCACTTGTCTCACAGACACAAGGAATACTAGGAGTGCATCAAGGACACATTGTCAATAACAAGTCATAGAAAAATGAGCGAAAAACTATTTTCTTTTGTCTGATTCAGGAAGTATTTTTAAAATNACTAATTGTACAATTATTTCAGATTGGATAAAAAATTAACTCCCTCTTCATATCTCTAAGTTTGATAATTCACTGAGTGAATAATGTATTAAAAGTGCTAAGTGATCTCTGAGACAAAGGCTTAATATTCTTATAGATTCAAAGCAAATAATGGCAAATGTTATTAATTTTTTTTATCATTAAAATGTAATTTAATAAACAAATTCATAAAAATCAGAAACTTATTAAGCCACAGGACTTTTACAAATGAAAGAGGGACAGCATGTCTGCTGAATTTTAGCTCTATTCTAAAATTTAAAAGGGCTTGCATGGAGTTTAGTAAGCTCTTACTATTTTTAGAAATGTCCCACACCAGATGTTTTTTTCATTCCTTATGTTGCAGGATACCACATTTATTTCCAGATCCTCCCAACCAATGCACTTACAACTCAGCCATTGTACAGATATTTGTATAATGCATATAGGAAAATTTGCATCTCATCAAGGCAGCAGGATTTGGCTAATGACATCTTTCCTAAATCCTCAGTCATTGAGATCAAAACCCTAATAATGACAGTTTTAAATCAGTGACAATTTGGCTTTCAGAATCTTTATCTGAGCCAAGACTTCACCTTGACATTCCCAGTGCTGATTCTCCACTTGCTTCCCTGCAATGTCTCCCTAATGAAGTCTCCAGTAGTTTCCACAAGGCTGATTGTTTTTCAGGTCATTTCCTTACTTTCCTTGGCCAAATCCTCTTAAAAGCAAACAATGTTTTAACAACATTCACTTCTTACTTGCTAAAATTTTGCCAAACTGTTTAAGGTGAAGTAGAAATTTCCTTCTGACTTGAAGCAGAAGTATGAGCATTTTCTAGCACCATTAGTTTGTGATCCAAGAAGTAACTTGTCCTTACAGGAAGATGTGAAGTTGTGTGGATTTTAACTTGCTCATTAGGTATTCCCAGCCTTCTCTTCAACAGAGGGAAGAAACCAAAACTTGAAACTTGAGGGAGAACAGTGTTACAGCGCTATTAACACTGAAATTTGTACTTGCAAGTTCTGTAGTGTTTATTCTTCACTAAATAAAATACAGCTTCTCCAGGTCCTTAATGCTTATTTAGCAGCAAGAAACAGCTGCAGATGCTAACTTTTGATCTCATCTGCCCTCAATGAATTCTTAAAATGAATGGCTGCATTTACAGCTGGAGCTACACCAAGTGCCATTCTTTACAAGAACTAATGGACTTCTGTGCATCAATACTGACTTCTGACAACATGGAAAATTTTTTTCAAGTAACTCCCACTTTTTCAGTGCACTGAATGTCTTATAAACAGATATTTACAGAATTTTATTTCCTACAATTGCCTTTGGGAAATTCGTAGAAGAACTAGATGGCTCATTTGTCACAAGTAGAATATACTGCAGTGAGAATGACAAAATTGAAAGATGCCAAATGACTCAATGCATCCGCTACTAAAGCAAAAATGATGGACAGGAAAAACCCACACTTAAGAAGTAACATTTGTAACACCTTTAAAATAGTGAGACAGGTAATTTGTTAGGGATGAGAACAAAGAAGAAACTAGAACTGTACTTGAGAGGTTCCTTTAAAGCCTCTCAGTATTGACACAGGTATGTAAAGGGAAGTTAGAACCTCTAAAAGTTTCTAACTTCTTCTGAACAAATCATTATGGCTGTTTACCTTAAACTGAATCCTAAGTATGGTTTTACTTAGTTATTAACCATTTTTACATGGTTAGAAACCCATTTCTATGATTACAAAAAAAGCATCATGGCATTAGTTGTCTCTCCCAGTATTTCTCACTCTCATCTGAAAATCAGAAGTAATGGTCATTCAGAAAGAAGAGGTAGGAAAAAATCCAGCCTCTGCTGATATGGTCTAAGTAGAAATACTCCCCAATAGGCACACTGTGACAGCTGGATGCAATAGAGTTTTCTTACTTTCACTACCACAATGGCCTGATGCTGCAGTTAAATAATCATTTTGCTTTGCTTTAGCTTTGTTCATTTCTTGAACCATGATAAAGCAGCTGAAGAAATATTTCTGGGTTTTGTGTTGATCATTCCTAATTATTGGTCTCTTTGGTAATGCACTGTTCATCACCAATAGCCAAGCACCCCAACAAATGTAACCTGTTACACGCATTTGGTATGTGCTCTACCAGGGATCCTCAGGATAACACTGAAGAGTCAGCCTTGAAGTACTGAAGAATCACCTGAATATTCAAAATTTTCAAAAGGATGAGATGCGGTCACAGAGAGAATGACACTGTGACCACCTCATGTCACAAGCAGAGTACGCATGAGCAATCCTCAATGGCATGGGCACCGTGCACCTATCACCTCTGTGTCACCTGGCACTGTGGATGCATCACCTCTGTGACACCTGGGCACCACGCACTTATCACCTCTGTCACCTGGGCACTATGTACCTATCACCTCCTCTCTTCAGTTCCTCCACAGCACCAAGAGAATCTATGCCTGAGGTAAAAAAATATATAAGGAAATGTTTAATGAAATTGACATTTCAGTTTAACACATTGCCCCCAACAAGATAATTCTGCCACTTCAGCAAGAATTTTCCATTTAATGAGGAAATAAGGAAAGTTATTTATGTAGTTATTCTGTATCCTTGTGCTTTTCTAGAGGATATTGGCTCATAGTTAGCAACATCAAAACAGTTGGTGCCCCTGGCTAGAATACTTCACCATCACCTGCTCGTTCGAGCACTAAATAAATCTCGGTTTTCAAGTACTTAAAAGCAAGAGTCCAGCATGTGTTTCAGACATTCTGGTCATGTACAGATGTTAATACATCCTCCACACACCAAACATTATCAAATGTGGCTTTGTTGTCTCTGCAGCAGTTACTTAAAGCTCATTTGAAATGTACAGTGAAATAACTACGTTAATAGAAAGAAGAGATCTTTCCCCAGAGGGGATTGATTTCTTATGGTAAATCTATTAACTGTTTGGGATCAAAATGCAGCACTTCCACATGCTTTTACAACTGCTTCTGTAATTTTGATTTCCAAGGTGCAAGGAGGCAATTTCATACTAAATACAAAGCTTCCTACTATGTTGTCATCTACCTGTGATGATATTAGTCAGAACCTTTTCAAAAATCAGTTCTAAAAAACCCATTTGTTTTAAAATCTGAATAACAAAAGGATTTGTCTTGAAGTTAAAAATATTTGAGGATCTATTCCCATCATCATGGCATTTAGGGAAGAAATCTCATGAAATATGGAAGTAAACACTATGCTTCAGTCAAAAAGCAGTTATGTTTGGAGGATTAATTCATTGACTCTTAATTCACCTCATTCTCCTGTGACTGCCAAATAGGTAGGAGTGGAAATTTGTCAAAAACTTCTGTCTCTTGATAAAACCTTCCTCACAACCCACATGCTGGGAAAATAATACCTGTAACCCATGAAGAAACAGATCGACAGCTTCAGGCAATGACATACACAGGCAAACATTTCATTTAGTACTTTCTCATGCTTTACTTTCATGTGTCTCATTTAGCAGGGCTCTTTAAAGAGAAGCAGTGTAGCTGCTGTCAGTGATGTAATTGCTGTGTTGGTGCCCTTGGGTCCCTACACACCAGTGAATGATGGCTGATCCCTGCTGCTGTCCTTTTGGCTGCCATGAACAGCAAGCGATACTGAAGGAAAAATGGAGAAAGTTATAGATCAAGTAAGGACAGGGATACGTGTCTCATACCAGTCCCCTTCTGCCCACTGCCTTTCCACCATGCACTGAAAATTTGCTTTATGTTCCTGATGGCTGCACAATTGCCCCCAGCTCTGGAGTCAGAGGCTCTGAGCGACAGCTCAGTGAGCACTGCCAGTAAGCCACCTACAGCAGTGTGCCTCCAGGAAAGCTGGTAGCGAAATTCCATTTTGATTTTCAACAGCAAAGCATTTGTTTAGTTACTCAGCAAAGTCTCTTTAGTGTGCCAGGTCTCCCTTCCAGAAAGGCCCAGGAATTCTAATAATCAACTTGTTTCCCTAAAATGGCTACATCATCCATGGGCAGAACCGAACAGTGCTGTAACAAAATGCAAGATAATCTCACAGGCTGGGGGAGAGGGAAGTGTTTTAAGAAGTGATATCACTTAAAGGCAACCACCAGGAGTTTACAAGAATTTCCATTCTTTTAATTAAAGATTTTATGAGTCTTGGAACACATTCCTGTGCCCTATTATACATCAGAGCACTTAAAAATTCAGAGCCTTATAAAATTGCCATAAAGAGATAGGAAAACCAAAGGAGTCTTTAGAAGAAAAACCTATTTATACAGTGACTGTTATGATTTACAAAACAATTAGAGTGGCTTATTTTACTTACTATATCTTTCTTTCCTCCTTTTCTGTTGTTTGTGACTACCTCTCAATACATCCTAATATAAACTACCTGCCTTCTAAATTCATTGCTCCATTTATATGCTCAGCATGTTTGGAACAAATACTAAAGTCTTCAGAAAAGGAGCTAAACTCACTGTGCCAGAAGAAAAAGCATTTACATTACAGTGATAAAAATACATTCATTAGAATTCGATTTTAAGAGAATTATTACTTCAAAAAGCAAAGGTGAAAAAAATATTACGCAAACCAAAAGAATGGATACTGATAATGAAATATGATTAGGAAAGTATTTTGTAAACTATTAGTTTCTAGGGAAAAGAGTATTTCCAGGTGTAAAATTCATGGTAAATGCATTTAAACACATGTCTATCTAAGAAGTAATCCAACAAGTTTCTGGAACAACTTCTCAGAAAATGGTCTATGAACCATGTCTCAGAAACAAATTAGCTCATCCATCACACGTAACCATTTCTTTGGTAATGACTTAATGAATTTAGCTTAACTTTGCTAGGACTGAGCATGATGCCGTAATTACTGTGGGAATTACTGTAGCCCTCAATCCATCTTTTAGATGTTTCTGGCATGGAACAAGAAGCTCAGCACAACCTGAACCAGAGCCCAAAGCCAAAAGACTTTGGATCTAGAGAACTATTAGGGAAGTATCCTTATGGACTTTGGTCAGTATACACCACTCTGCTGGGATTCCAGTCCTGTGTCTCCCACAAGAACAGGCATGGATATACCATACCGGAAGAACTAACGCCATACACAAATCCTGAGAATAAAATTGGAAGAACATTTATTCCCCCTAATCACATAGGGCAAAAGAACACAGTTTGAGTCGTTTTGCTAGAATGTAATTAACTCTAAACTAGCAGAACATTCTACTACACCCAGTTTACACCAGAGTATTCAAAGCAAACCAGGGTTGTATTACTAATACTGCAGTTTACACAGACAATAAAGCTGGGGAGAATGAGGCAAGAATGTCAGAGGTCAAATAAACGTGTACTGTGGTACTTACACCAATACATGGAACATATTCTTATAATTTGGCCAAGGCTGTGGATATTGACTTGACAGGATTATTTTTCAAGTATTGTATATCTCACTTTCAGCTGCTTTACTGCTGATGTCAGCAGTCACTGCCATATGTAAATTAACATCCCTTTTCTCTAATCAGGTAATTTTTAAGTAAATACAAATAACTTTCTTTTATGTATGTTAAACAAATAAATGGTTCAATCCCTTCTTAGTTACCAGTCCACAAATGTTCTCAAACATTCTCATGCTTCATAAACAGAAGGGTTAAGGGTGATGTTTTATGGGAAAGTAACAGTTAAGGTGACGTATCAATTTCTCAGAAGAATCAGTGGAAACCCTATTAACCTTGGCTTGCAGATGGAAACACTCAGGTACAGAGATGAGGAATTTATTTTTGTCCATATGTCAGTGGGAAAAATGATGTTTTCTTACATGTTGGCCCTGTGGAACCAGAGATGGAAATGCTTGTTTTACTGGGTTACATCATGAGCTCCCTGCCCATGATTAAAGGGATCAATCTGGCATCGGGCGGCAATCTGGATTCAGGGTGGCATCAGCTAAACTCGATCCTGGTGACTGAGCAGACACAGCTTAACTGGTTTATCTCCTGGCCATACACAACTTCTTTGAGATAGTGCTCAGATCTAAAACCATCCATGTGCTAGAAAGGCTGATTTCTCAAGCACAGGTAGAAATTGTTCTTACTGAGAAAGTTTTGAGCCTCAGAATTGTATTTTCCCTATGCGGCCCAGGAATTTATAACAGCTGTGTAACAGCACAACCTCACAGGACCATCATAAGGATAAAAAATTGAAGATGACAGAACTCACAGATACAACAGTAATTATGGCCAGTCCAGTATGGCTGGTAATGCACAGCTGAATGCAGTAAAGGCAGACCACCAACAGTCATGCAACATAAGCACTGCCATGTCCATTCATGCTGCCCTTTCACAGGAACAGCCCAAATCCCATTAGCTGCTGCAGACGTGACCCGCAGGGGAGCTGTCTCCCTGCCTCTTCACAAGCGCCCACACAACATCCACGCGTGCAGCAGGTCTGACCACGGAACACCAGAAGATTCCCCTCAGTAAGGTCTGCAATTTTACTCCAGTAGAGAGCTCCTCCTTGACAAGAGAATAGCCAATCAAGAGGCAGTGTCATGGGCCATGACCTCAAGGCGTTTGGGGTCTTTTGTGGGATTTTTTTTTTGTATTCTTCCTTCTTGCTTGAGCAAGATCCACAAGGGAGAGCTCCATTCACATAGTACCACATGGAAATAAGTAACAACACTGGGATGAACACTGAGTTGTTTCTTGCAACGGGCTGCATTTGTGCAGTGGGGATTGTGACACCTGACCCTGTTCAGCAAATGATCTTTTAAAATGCTGACAAGTTCACTTTGCCTCTCTGGTTCCTGTGGACAAGCTACACACTGCAGAGAGGCCAAGCAGTGTGGAGGTGGAAATGAACAGGAGCTCCTGGCAATAAGGTCCCTCTGCACTCCTGTCTGTTTATTCCTGGTCTTGCAACTTGGGACACTGTGTAGAACAACTGCTCCATTTATTGGCCTGTAAGCCACAGATGAGAACCAGCGGTGTCTGCAGCACACCAAGAATCTCACTCGGAGTTGCTCAGGCTCCCTTTACTTATTTTAGCAGGCAGAGTGTGACTTTTTCACCCTCTTTATGCCCGAATTCCAAAGGGAAGCATTTCACATCTGTGAAATTTATTTATAATAAAAATATATTAAAGCAATTCTTGGGGACAATGTTTAGTATCTCCTACACTTCATGCTGAACTACTTTATGAAGAAAGCTGAACAGCATCTAGTATTCAATACTCTTGAGCTAAGCAGTATCTACATATTTAAACAAAATTTTGCTTCTATAAACAGCTTGATTAAAGTAGCAGAACATGCTGTTATCTGAACAGCTACTACTCAAGAACTGGAAAGAATCAGGTATCTTAAAACCTGTTCCTGTTTACTTAAACATGCTGAAAGTTCTGTGTTAAGTCTTATATCATGTATTTTGATGATTAGTCAGATTATGACTACTTATCACTTTAAAACACAGATCAAATCAACACAGAAGTTATATGTGAGGCTTCCTTCCTATTGTCCACACATTTTGTCAGCTAGAATGAATTTTTTTAAACACTAATATAAAACAATTCAAACCAAACTCAGAAAGGTACAATTTGGTTTTGCTTCATAGCGGAGAAGGCCAGGCTGGTGACTCTGGAACATCTGCAGAGCTTCATTGACACCTGAGGGAGATAGGGCTGACAGTAATGATTTATGGTCAATTTGTATGGGATTAAAGAAGCTATTAAAATTGGAAATTTCAGTTGAATCAATTAAAATCTCAAGGCATGTGAAATTCTCAAATGCAAATATCTGAGAAGTACATTGAGAAAACAGTTTTAAAGGCTACCAGCTTATGAGTGAAGAATAACGACAGACCTAGGAATACCTGAAAATACAGGGATGGGCCATTCCTCAGAAAAATTCCCTACTTACTCAAAGATTTCTCAAGCCCAATGTATCTAGTCAAAACAATGATTTTCATGCTAGAGCTGATTCCAAACCACCAGATTAAAGAAGTGAGAAGGAGGAAACCTTGACTAAGCATTGTTTTGCTAGGAGTTCAGCGTGTTCATTTTCTGAGAAGCACAGACCCACAAGCTTTGGGCTTGGCCATACAAATGTGGTGCAAGCTGCAAGTCTATACAACCTTATTTCCTTCCCGGATGGAAAAGTGATGCAATGCAGTTTCACTGACTTCATGCCAAGCCATGCCTTAAATCAACAACAAATGAAAAGCAGAACATAATCGTACACACATTAGAACAAGTGTTAGGGGTTCCACAAGAATTATATGGGAAAAAACATAATACTTGAATTTTTGTTATTTCCTGTTTCTTGAGCAGTTAAAGTTCTGCAGCATTAATATACAGACAAAACAAGCTGGCAAGAAAAGCAACTTCCCGTTGACTTCATAATCTATCAAAAACTGACACTTTTATGAGCAGAACTTTTAAAAATACATACCTATAAATCAATTAAAGCATTCAGAGAAGTATACAAAACAGTTCAAATGAGCACAAAACGACAATTCAAGTTCTTTAAAAAATGGCTTCTCTGTTATTTTCTCTGTCTTCAATTCATTGTCAACCACAGGAAAAATCTTTACTGAGTAATTTCCTAGAGAAATAATATTTATGTAGCCAAGGTTCTGCAGCTGGAGCAGGGAAATGCACAAGATTATCGGGTGGTCTCTTACAATACAGGACAAAGAAATATATTAATAACAGTAGACACAGTTTACTTTTTTAATATGAAATTTCCAAAATGAGGCATATGAAAATAATAAAGGAGAAAATGTCTCACTACCTACGCTAAAACCTACAACATAAAATTCACTGATAAAACAACAGGCTACTTTTTTGTATACTGTCTGCTGTATTAGCTGAAAAACTAAGAAAAACAGTCCGGTTTAAAGTACTTGGCATATGGATCACACCGCTAAAACATTCCACATTGCACTTTTACAGCAGAAATTAATTTCCAGGTAAGAACACAGCATTGTTTTTATTTTACTTGCTAACAAGGATAATTGGCAGGCAACACTGCTGCTGCTCTAGATTTGTTCTTTATATGGATCTCTGAAGACCACATGTGCACGCGGTGGTGACAGAAATATTTTCCATATGAGCCACCACAGATTTTAAGGTCCCTCAGTCTGAACAAGGTGAGTCCATCTATCATTTTCTGTGCTCCATAACAATTAACTAGGAAGTTAAAAACTTCTGTGACAACTAGAGGGCAATGATCAGCTCCCAGTTGCTCTGATCATCAAACCATTTAAATTTGTTGAGACTCTGCTGAAAACTTTTCCCTGCTTTAACTAGATCAAAGGCAGCACAAGATTTCATTAAGAGACATTTTCTTGAATCAAAGCTGTTACAGAATCTCTTATTAAAACACCCTGAAAGCAAAATAAACTTTATTTCTAGACATGTGAGCTAAAGAGAGTGTCAACCACACACTGTTGGACAAGGTGATTTTTCCAGTTCACTTCCACCTTTACCAGGGAAAGTAATTGATCTGAACTTCATTAGGCTACTATTAAGTTATGACAGCACCAATAAAAGACAAAGCTTTAAAGCAGAATCACTGTTTTCACAAGATTTACTTAAGGAAGGCATATTTATGGAACAAAATTATCCAGTGATTTGGTTAAAATGCACAGCTACACTTCCCATTTCAGGTAGAGCAAGGGAGAATGAGTATCAAATGTGTTCTCTGCAAGTAATTTCATTAGATGGAATATTTTATGTCTAATAGTACCATGCCTGCTGAATTATTTCCTAAATGGCAAAAGAGTAGCAGAAAATTTCTGGTTTGGAATGAAATAAGTACTTCATGAGTACAAACTGCTCTGATGAGGACAAAAATCTGGAAAATGGCTCTTCATAAATCAAGCAGCAACTTTTTAAAGCATATAAAGAGCTGTTCTATTCCACTGTTCAATATTTAGGAATTAGGAATATTAGGAACGCATGAAGTCCCTCTTTAATTATATGATGCACAGTTTTTTAAAAATCAAGTTCTTTCTGCCCTGCCCCAGACTAAACATTACATGTATTTGCACAAAAAGAATGTTATTAAAGTAATGAAGCCTGGGGTTTTTACATGCTCACATCCCCAAAATGTATCCTGTGCAAAACTTTTTCACTAGCACACATTTTTTGCAGAAAATATGAACAAAACACTACCATCTATTGCTGCAGAGTATCATATTTCTCTGTATGCTAGTAAAGAAAAATTCACAAATTAGTCATCTCTCACAGAAAGCGTATTGTATATCAAATCCAGAGAAGTTTCAAGCTATTCTCCTTTAGTACCTTTTGGCTTTTGCAAAGAAAAAAAACAACAAACCAAAGAGACCCAAAGCAAAAAAGCAAACAAAAATACCCTGAACAAAACAAACCCCCAAAACTAAACCAAAACAAAAGCTTTTTACACAACACAAACAACACAATTCTAAAATGTCTAACAGCATAAAAATCATTCACAGTCCGTCTTAACAGATATGAAGAAAATGCAACTGTGACAAGACGATTTTTGACAGGACATTTGCTTACCTCACCCCCAGGTCTTGCTAGCACTGCTGTTTGAAAGCAGAGCAACGTTAGTATCAGGTAGCTGACAAACATTATTACCCAAAGTTAGAGCTACCCTGGAGGAGCAAACCCTCTGCCAAGTACTAACAGCTAGCAGATGCACTTGTGTCTCAGGATCACAGCCCTGAGCTCCTGTAGGTACGAGTCTGTCTCCCGCTCCCCCTTTCTCTCGCACTCACGGTCCGACCAGGAGCTTTGCTCTCAGCCACTGCTCTGAAGACAACTGGTAAGTTGATCTCTTCATGTAATGACTTCTCCCTGCTGGGGGAGGGGGCTCGGCCAGCACTGAGCTGGGGGGCTGCAGTCAGTATGAAGCAAAGAAGGGGAGGGACAGAAATGGTCACTGCCAAGTTATGCATCTGCTGTGATTCATGGAACAAGCTAAACGGTAACCTTTAATGCACGAGGAGCTTTGGCAAAGCGTTATTGACTTAGGCAGGCATGATTGG
Organism: Tichodroma muraria; assembly: GCA_013390105.1. Taxonomy (NCBI): domain Eukaryota; kingdom Metazoa; phylum Chordata; class Aves; order Passeriformes; family Sittidae; genus Tichodroma; species Tichodroma muraria. Next base: position 12,901 of record WAAG01040894.1, read on the forward strand.
AGAAACAGGCTAAAGCTGCTGCAAGAGATGCCTGTTGATGGTTAGACGGCATGCGCTACTTAAAGGTACAGCACCTCCTTTTATTAACAAGTTTATAATACATAAATTAAAATCTAACCAGGACGCAACCTACGGTTTCACAGTCAGCCCTACACCAGCACAGTCCTGCAACCCAAACAGCCTGATCGATCGGTCAGAACCTGCTGCCTCGCATCCCTGGCCCCAGGGCAACAGCCCAGGGGAACCCAAGCGCCCATTTCCTCCCTAGAATGTCACAACTGCTTCCTGAAATGGACCTCCTTCCTTTAGGATAATCCTGGAGTAGGATATGGATGTAGTCTCTCTTTCATTTGTGTATTATAGCTGAAGAAAAGAAGTTCTGATTTATAACAATCCAACCCATCAAATAACCTGATTTCTTTGATTAAGCAAGCAGAAGTGCAAGCCTTTCTTAAAGGTCCAATCCTGAAGTCAAAAAACCACACTATATTCTCATCTTTCATGTAAATACATAGTTCTTATCCATATGGTTCCAGGGGAAATCTCACAAATATGACCCAAGAATAACCTGGTCTCGTATGTCAGACAGTAAACCACATGAACTCACAATACAGGTACTTGAAAATATCTCAACGTTTTAGGAGGCAGGAAGCAAAAATGTTGGTGAAATTGAGAAGAACACCATTAATAAGTATTATATTTCTTTCTGTAATTTGGTGAACTTTGTATACACAGCTGAGCACGTCAGACTCCTCAGGCTATTTTTAAACTAGCTTTACCAACCATTCTTTTCCTCTCCTGTGAGAGGTGAAAGATAAAATAATCTTCCTCAGAACTGCAATTAAATACAGTCAAACTCCCAATGCAATATAGAAAATTAGCATTCACACTGCTTCTAAAAGTTCAGATTCTGCTCTGTTTGCATTTGGATATCTTGTTCTCCAGCAAGGCAAAATCTGACTTCTATTAATTAGACATCATTGTCACTGTACGTCATGAAAGTTTCAGCATGGACCTCACGAGGGGTTCCCCCAAATGATCTGAATGATTGGTTGGCTGGGGACTCTTAAGAATGGTGACTGACAGCTCAAATCTGCAGCTTCTGAAAACTTGACACTGTAACCTTAATGGTACTTTGTCACAAATATTTCTCACAAAAAAAAAAAATCAAGAACTCTCCATTACTATGTTGCTCTCAAAAATACAACACCTGCCTTCAAGACCTACAGTAAAGAAGTATTTTCTCCCCTTTTAAGGCAAGCTGAAGGTTTGCAGATTATACCGTGGTGCTGACAGCTAAATGCAGAGTTGCCATTACCAGGTACTTTGTACACTGGTTGCCTATGGCAAAGTCTTCAGACTAAAAATGTAAAGCCAAATAAACTTAAGGAAATTTTCCATCAAAACCCTGTCAGGAAGCCAATCTGTCCTTCCATATTTTTTTGAAATATCTAGATGTACCACAAAAGGAAAAAGGATAGTGAGCAAACTGCCAACTAAACTGGAGTTCAAAACACTTCCAACAGAAGAGCAGCAACTATGATACTTTGAAAATAGATTCAGTGCTTGAAAAAGTTTCAAAAGAACACCATTTCAGATTGCAGTGTGAACAAAAGCTCCAATGATGAAAGCTCCTTTGTGCAGATTGACTACTGCTTCCATAAAATTAAACTCTGTCTTGCTTTGCTGATCTTCACAAAGTAAACGAGTTTCTCTGAATAAATACATAGCACAGGCACAATATTGCCAATCTTCTCTTCTTTAATGGCAGGCAGAAAAGCAAATTTAAGAAAATGTAGAGTACCTGTGATTTTAGTCTCCTCTCTGCTGATCATTCCACAGAGCAGTATATTTTCTGCAAATAATGAACAGCCTTACTGAAGTCTAACTGAATATTATTAGGATGAGTTTCTGAGCACAGAAGAATGTACTACATTCCCATTTAATAAGTCATATAACTAATCCTTTCCATATGCATTTAATTTTTCCACTATGAAAAATAGAGGCAGAATTCCCCGACTTTCAAAAGCTGGTGCTCTGTTCTCCATGTTAAGACAAGAGATCTGTTCATACCTGCTCCTGTGCCTTCAAGCTTTATCCCACTGAACAGGATGGAATTGTGCTGGTTCATATGCACAAGCACAGCCTTTCTTTGCAGCACAGAGCAACTTGAAACTTAACACTATGCCCAGCCTGCACTGCTGCAACCAAGATCAGAACTTCTCTGCAAAGCTCAACAACCACTACGCTGGAGGTTACAGAAGTACTGGGGCAATAAAAAAAAAATCAGTTTATGACTGATGAGCTATTTCAGATATGAAGTTGTGCAGTAGCAGATAGAGAAACCAAAATATCTTGCAACAGTAAAATGGAAGAAATAAGATGTCTCTAATTTCAACATAAAAACACCTTTGCTTTTACTTACAAACAGCAAAAATAATAGAGTAACTATTTTAGGCATAGACTTGAGATAGAAAATCCAAAATTATAGTTAAAAAAACAAAAAACAAAAACCAAAACCAGAAAAAGCATCAGAAAGTTTTGGGGAAAAGTTCCCATATCTCATTCTCACGAATAAAAATACACAAAACAAACAAACAAAAAAAAGGACCTTTGGATAGTACAGTCCTTATTAAGAAAGTACTGACATTCATCTGTGAAAAAATTAACTGTCAGTCTCAAAGGGTTTGTAAATATCAATTAGTTTATGAAGTTCGCTTATTACCTCCCTCCTGAGGCAATCGCACCTGAATTTCAAATGAGGATAAGTTTGTTAAACTTATCAAAAGTATCACAGCTACTGCTTTCTGCTAAAGGTACATTAGCTTAGAAAGTTGAACAAATTCCTAAAATAAAAGTAATAACAGACAAGACACGAGTCAAAACAAGCTTTTAAAGACTTTCTTTCTACATCCTACAGCCTCAAGTGTTTGTAGAGCTTAACTCTCAAAGCAAGAAAACATGGAGGATGATTACATATTTCAGGCTGAGTTACTTCAGAACAAGCCAATTACAATTTCTGTGCATTTTGCATACAAGTGAAAATAATTACTCTAATTCATGTTTTGTCACTACAGGTGCAACATGAATGCCACTGAATCTGTGTAGCTGAAACACCTAAACCAAAGAACTATTTAAAAGTAAGATGAAGGCCGAAACAAATTTGCTGCTACAGCACAACTACCAAGTCCTTTAACTGTTTCTTAAAACAAGAATTTAAAATAGCATTCATTTGCTTTGGACAGACACCATCTTCAAGGAATCACTAACAGGAAAAGCTGTAGACACTGCATATTCTACTGCTATTTAAGAAAAGGTGCTAGGTTTTTATTTCAATGTTCCATGTAAAAATTTAACAGGGGAAAAAGGCTGAATGTACAAGAAATTCAGTACAAATTACATGATCAAATGGAAAATCTAGTGTGCTTTGGCTTTATTTTAATTGGTCATTTTTTCCAATTGATCTACAGGTTACTTAAAAAAAAGAAGGAAGGGAGAAAATTTTTATGTTGATGAAGTCATTTGTAAAGATGGCTGCCATATTTATAGCTGTCAGATAGGCATTTCCAGTCATTCTCTTATTTCATTTTTTCCAGGAAGCATTCCTTTCTGAATTAATTATTCTGATGTATTAAGGTTAGAATAAATTACCACTGTGCTTCAGCCTGAACTACTGAAAGACACTGGCCATAACATTTTACTCAAAATTTCTTCTAAAAGGTAATTTTATTTTTATTTTTTAAATAATGCTTGTGTTAAATTAAAAACTTGAAATAAAGAAGTCTCTTGCCACATTATGTGTGCCTGAGCAGACATGTAATTTAGACTGTAGAAAGAATACATTCTCCTTGAAAAGAGAAGTGTACTTGAGAAGTATGGATGCAGATAAATGCCTTTCCCTACCCCACCTTCTTGGATTCAGGAAATACTGCAGCTGAACCACTTTTCTCTACCCCCGTGAAGGTGCATATATCCACTCCACTGGTTTCTGCATTTCACTGGCAGACAGGGTGATGAAAGAGGGCAGGAGATCCTCTCCTATCCTCTGCCTTCTACAGCTAAAGCAGTTCTTGCTATTGCAGTCCTTTTGGAAGAGCCATGATCACACTGAATCTGAATTTCAGCAGATGAAATCACAATAGGTACAAGAAGGACCAAGGAATACTTGGACTTTCATCGATGCCAGTGAACAAAACCAAACCCACACAGCTTGGGGAGGAAGACTAAGGGTGAGCTGTGATTGCAGCCTGAGGGTTAAGTACATGGAGCCCTGTGAAGGGAAGCCCAGATGTGGAGCGCCTTGGAGGAAACAAGTCCTAAAGCCTCACACATATTCCACTACACCTCAGCATTCTTTCTTGGTTGAAGTTTTAACTCCATTTAGTATATGAAATACTAACACTTTCCCAAGTAACTCACAGCTTTTATTAGTACGCTTTTGCTCAATTTTTTTGTTAGGAAAACAGCTGACTTCACAAAATTTCTTGTACAAAGAAGCATTTAAGAAGCAGCTACGTCCCTAAAACTGAAATATTGTTTGGCTACCAGAATACTCCATTGCATGGAGCAGCATGTCTCCTGCTGCTGCCTTACATAATGCAGCTAGAGATTTACTTTTCCATCTATATGTCTAGTAATTTTTTGATCCCACTGTACAGTTATGGAAAGGGTTACTGTACAAAGGGTTACTGTACAAAAATGCTCTTTAAAGAGTTTGTAATTGATTATTCCATACAGTCACTCTGTGCCCTAATACTTTTATTGGTTAACTACTTTCCAATTTAACTTTCAACTTCTGTTCCTGCTTATTTCCCTTCCTAAACTGCACAATCCTCATTTTTCCACTTGTCATCTCAAGTCATTCCAAGTTTGACTTCTTCTCTGTTTCCTTCTTTATCATTTTCTTTCTCTTTTGTGAGGAAATAGAGATCAGTTTAGAAAGTACACACCATAAAAAAGGTATTATGACATCCTGTGAAAACAGCATTACAAAGCAAGTTTCAAACATTGGTCTCTACTTAGGCCAGGCCAGCGTAGGTTACAGCAGTGGAAGTTGTCAGTTCCTTCCATAAGAACAAGTTACCTTCATGACCATCCTGTTTTCTCCTCTTACTACCATGGTACTGGCAGTGCACGGTGCTTTTAAACTACACTCAAACCCTGAAAAGGGAATCTGAGCATTTCATTCTTCTTCTCCCTACTCTTGACTTCTTAAAGCTAAAACTTTTGATTACAAAGCCAGACTTTACTAAGAAGATCCAGCTTCAAAGAGCTGAATATTAACCTCAAATTGATTTATCATCTTGAATCTTTTCTTTGCTACTAAATCTATTATCCCTCTCCCCTTTCTGGCATTACAGTGTGCTAGAGGGAGGAAAGGACCTTTGGTTATCACCTGCCCAGGGCTGGGCTAGAATGTCTGTTTTTCATGGCCACATTCCAATTTTCTGTATTTTGATGACAGAATTCTGGTTTATATCCCAAGCTCTCAGAGCATCTCTTTGCCTCCCCAGACAGTAGTTGCATAGTGCAAGGAGAATAAGACGACATTTATGAGGCATTCCTTCCTCTGACCAACACTACATTTTGACTAGAGAGCAAGTGGACACCATTCTTTGAACTTCTAATTTTTATGACTACCATTCATCTTGTGAGAAAATTTTTTATTTCTGCATTTGTTAATCAATGTCTTTGTTTTCCTAATAAGGCATTAAAATTTTTAGCACCATATTCTGGAACATATTATTCAACATTATTCATGCTGTCTTCTTCCTCTTCCTATGCACAAAAGAGTGGTGAAACCAAAAGGAAAAGAGTTCTTTGATGGATCCTATTTAATCTCCTTTTCTGTATGCATGAAAAAAGAGACACATATTTCTAGAAAACTACCTCTCATCACCCGAGTTTCACATAAGGCATTTGGATCTGTGTTTCCTGTTGAAGTGTGGCAAATGAGCAGCCGCTAAAAATAGGACCCAAAGGAAAAGCAGACCTTACCCTTTAAAATATTTGAACCTGTTCCTTCACAACTGCCACGGAACTGGAATAAACCTACGCTCGGCACCAGGGCTATATTTGGATACTTTACCTAAAATAAGAAATGAGACTAAGTCTGTTGGTCCATAAAAAAAAATAAATCCCCATGAAAAATTCTAAATAATCTGTAACTACATCAAATGAATTATAAATTATACAAATAATGCATATCTATTTCCTTGGAAAAGTAAGCCTCCTCCTAGGTAAAACATTCCAAATATGAGTGTGAATCAGGATATTTTCAAATCTTTCACTTCTTCATGAGGGATAAAGGTTGATACTTCTAATTCTACATGTAGAAAGTAATTTAAAGATATAACAAGATCTGGATCATGGAAGTATACTTGTTTTAACTATAAAACCAAATAAACAGAGAAGTACCGAAATAAGAAAGTACCAAATGGCATAACACAATAGGCCACAACCCACTCCATGAATCCTCCTATGAGAACAGATTTATAAAGGAGAGTCTCTTCGGGTCCAAAACTAAAAACTTGGAAACTAGATTTTAGTTGTTTCCATTTTCCCAAGTGTACAGCTGGCAAATGACAGCTACCTTAAACATGCCACCGTAAAATGATGAGAACAAGCTGTCTCCAAGAGAAAACCAACCAGGTAGGATTGTGAATGTAATAGTAATTTTCAGTTTTGTTTGGAAACATTCTTGAAATTCTTTCAGAGGAAGAAGCCCTGGTAGAACATGTTTTCCTGAATATACATTCCCTGGCCTGTTATTTTCTACATTGGTAAAAATCTCAAAGCACTAAATTCTTTGAGACTGAGCAAGACAGAACTTTGAAGATCACTGAGTCCTTCCCAGGAGTGGATCAAGTGTAGCACATGCTAGGCCAATATGCAGATAGGATCTGTGTAAAAAACATTATGGTAAAATCTACTTTTGAAAGAAACGAGCATCATCTCCTGCCAAATAAAGACGAAGAGAAAGCTCTGCAAAATCTGGCCGATATTCTTCATGCTTTACTACTTTACTAAAGCAATAAAACAGTATCAGCCACCTTCAGAAACTGTCAGGGAGCAGTGACAGCAGTGACAGCTGCTCCCTGAAGGGATGGGGAGTCAGGTGTCAAGCTCCAACAAGGGCAGCAAGGCAGGTATCACTGGCCAGCACTCTGTCCCACTGCCACCGCAAGTCAGAGAAGGGCAGGTCCAGGGTCAAACAAGTCTGCAGTGCCAAGGCAGGCCCAGGGCCAAGCCAAGCAGCCAGTCCATGGATCAGGGTGCAGACCAGCAGGGTGCTGGCCAGGGGACACAGGGCTGAGGCTGAGCCACACCAAGGCTGCCTCCAAGGCAGCTCAAGCTGGGGCTGGAGGCCCGGGACTCAATTTAAATGTGGCTACTGAGGTAGCCCGGGTGAGCACCGGGGTGAGGCTGGCCAGAGCCATTAAGGATGATTAGAATCATCAGAGCCCTGAACATCTGTGCCTAGGCCAGAATTAACTTTTCTAGCCTCGTGTATAGAGGGCCAGCAGCAGCAGAAATCAACCAAGCAAAAGGAAGAAGGTAAGAGATTGTATCTGGCAGCAGATAAACAGTCTTGAAATAGAGGTAACCTCAGAAGGAGTCAGTACTGCACGTATCACATAAACTAATTAGGGGACAGAACCAGAGCAGCATTCCATGGAACAAAAGAAAGTCAACATCCCAGTAGGAGTCATACAGCTGGAGAACCAGAGCCAAGGACAATCCTGCAGCACAGGCACCTCTGTTCTCTGACGTCACAGAGGTTCTGAATCACAGATTAAGATGCAAAGGATCTTGAAAAAGATCTTGGAAGACTTGTATCATTATCCAATTGTATTCTTTATGGTTTATAGGAATAAAGCTTCCATCCTCTTCTGACAGGAAATAAAGAAAAGGAAAATAGCTATTTTGTTACCAAAGGAAATGTATATCTTTGACTTAAAACTTGGGATTTAATTGCAATGCTGATCAAAATGCACTGGATTAAACACTCATCCAGATTCCAAACACAGGAAGAAAGAGGAGGAAGGTTTCAAAAGTAATTTCATTACACATCCCAAGTTACCTGAAGTGAGCAGAGAGAACTAATCTCATAGTACCATAGCCTACGCTTTGGACAGCAAGCACATCTCAACTTTTCCCATCTAATTACAAAACTTCTGAGTCAAAGATGCAGTTATTCCTTCCCAAACATCTCTCCACATTCTGTTTGATTCCATCTTCCCAATTCACCATCTCTACCAACAGGATTGTCTGATTTCAGCATACTGCCTGCCTCTAACGCATTGCGAATTATAAAAACTAACACCAGCTTAGGTCAAAATCTACCCTATTAGTAGACTAAAGGCTCGTTTTTCATCATTGGGGGTCCATGCCAGGTCAAAAGCACACAGCACCGGCAGATCAGTTACACTGCTGGTGCAAATTAGGTACAAATCAGAAGCATAGCTGCAGTGCTAGAGCAAGGCTTCTCTTTCTCTGCAAAGTGTAACGTATAAAAATGAACAAACTCTTTCTAAATAAATGGAAACTGTGCATCTGTATTGCCTTGATAAAAACAAAATTCTGGGGAATCTGTTCATACAGTAGATTTTTTTGGATAGTATATCTTATAAATGTGCTTGCTATCAAAGTAATCCCATTAAACACATGCCCATTAGAACCAAGTGAAAATTCAGTGGAGTCTTCCAGCTGCCTGGACTGTGGTCCCACATGCTTAAAAACTTGGGAAGAACACAGGTAGAGCAGACTTCATTCCATTTTTCTAGGTGTCTTTCAAGTACACATAGCATTTCTGAAGAGAAAATTACCAATTCTGCATGGCTGATTTCTGCCACACAGGAAGCTGGAACTATATAGCTACAGATTATGTTAAAGCTTGAGCTATAGGGCATGTGTATGAATTCTGAAAATGCATATGCAGCTCAAACTAGATAAGGAGCATTTTAAAATAATTATGCAATCTTGTGTCTCCAATATTTCATTTACTACTGGACTAGCAACTCACAAAACTGATAAATGCTTGAATATACAGCTGATGAGTCTCTGAGTACCCAGAGCAAATCCAGTATAATTTAACTTGAAATTTCCCTTCCTGAATCCAACAACTGAAACAAGTTCAGTACTGTCAAATTTTCTCACGGGGCAAACACCTTCAGGCACAGGTCTAAATTCAGGCACACTTCTCTGCTATACAAGGAGGAGAGTCAAGCCCAAAATGACTGCATGAAACTTTTTGGTACTCTGAAAACTTCTGTTAAGAAGTCACTTAGCATGCCATTTTATTTGTAAGCAGTTATACATAACTCTTAACCCTTGGTATATTAAAACCAGTATATATATTTTAAAGCCTTCAGTTTTAATTTTACAGCGTAAAATCTCTACACAATGGCACAAAATCTGGAAATACTGTTTGCTGGTAACAAGGTGTAAAGAAACCTAGAAATAAATCTATTAGGAACACTAAGAAAAAAATTACTTCTTAAAAAGTCACCTAGAACAAAGGAAGTGAGGAAACATTCTCTATGTGTATTTTGAAAGACACAAATGGTGCTGATTACTTTATCCCCATACTCAGACTGTCTACGTGGGTTAAAGCTAGCAATAATACCAGTTCTAATCTTAAAGGCCCATGGAGAGACATAAAACCAGACTATTTGAGAAATCTGGTTGTAAAAGCACATCTGTGCAGCCAACACCATCACATGGCTGGAAAACAATCAGAATTCCAACAAGAATCAAGTGAATAAAACCCACAGAAAATTCCTTCATTGTGTAAGGAAGATTTCCTGCACAGTTCCAAATCTCTTCAATATAACAATTCCATATTTGGGTGGAACATATCTCAAATAATTTTCCAACAGTGTTTTAGGGAAGACTTCCTCACAATGAGCTATTTCTCAATGAATATATCACTTATTTTTTAGGTACAGCTCCATGTGCTAGCTCATGCCCATGCCATAGCACTCACCAGGTACCTATGTGCCTGGGGTACCAGTGTTAGAATCCTGCCAGCCCACTGGTAGCATACCTGGTTTATATTTAATTTGCCTTCATCACATGTATTTTGAAAACCACTTACCACTGCTGGTTTAGATACACTGTCAAGGGATTCGTGCAGGCATCCAAAACAATGACAAAATTAAGAATTTTGAGAAAAATAATTTAAATATATTTATATCATCTTTACTTTTGTGTCCACTTCTAGTTTTCTGGGGTTTGCCATGATGTTGGACAGTTGCCTGGAGAATGAAGGCACACACAGATACATAAACTTCCCAAGTGACAAATAAGCAAACAAATCCAGCCACCATTTCCACACTGGCAGTTTTGTCTATTTAAGTTTGCACTTTTGTCATTACTTGTTCTAGATGCAAGTTTACAATTAAGTATGGTCATTTTATCCCTTTCCAAGAAAACACCAACTAAAGTACCATGATAAGGTTTTCAGCATCTGTTCTTAACCACAAATATCTGAATAACGTTTTGGACTGCTGGGTCTATGATTTTTTTTTCCTCTAAAGCTTGCAAAGTAAGTAGCTGTTTTATAGTGCCTTAGTTAATTTATATTTAATCAGAAAAGGTGGGGTTGATTGGAAACTGTTTGCTTCTCTTCAAGCTCAGTAACCATTTCTTTCATTTTTCTATTTAGATTTTTCTCTTTTTTATTTTTACTGAATAGGACTGATATTCTTCTCTCTTATGACAGATTTCATAGTTAAAATTTGCAGTGCAAAATTCTTCACAATATGCTAGACCAGAAGTCTAATTAATACAAAATATGTAATGTTTCAAATTCCTAAACACATTATGTAAAAGTGGATCAAGAAAATACTTTAGTATACAGGCTAAAATGAGGTGGTAAATGGCATTAAACAAATTCAATCTGCCTTGGAACCATAATGACTACTCATCCAAAGCCAAAACAGACAAAGAATTAAATCAAGCACTACTCTTTGAATGAAAATATTTATTAAGAAGTATTACCACAGAATACTAGGCATGTATCTTTAAAAAGCTTTTAAAATCTCATTCTTAGGATATGTAATGTATCATAACTTATCAAGATTTTTTGCAACCTAGAGACACTAAAGCAAAGACTGAATTTCAAGTTGGTAACCTTTCTTTCTTGAAAAAAAACTTGACTTTTTCCTTTCCTCTTAAAAACTTTAACTGTGAAGGATTCAAAGTCAGACACTATACTTAGTTTTGGTAAATATTCTCGTATCTGGAATAACAGTATATTTAAGAAGAGAAAAGTTTTCTAGAAATCCCTATGTAAGACCACCTATTCTATGTATTATTAGGCAGAGCATAATCAGCTCCCGAGGGTATTTTAGGAGATTACCATCAGGCCCTTCAGTACGTCTCTCCTACCACCCCAACACTTTCAATCACTGCCTTTCAATCTGTGTAGGAGCCACAGACTACTTTCATTGTGGAGAAAAATATAGGACACATCCATAATTCCCCATCTAGGCTTTATGCTATTCCCTGCCAAGGCGGTTTGGCAAGCAGGGAAGATATTTCAAAGGAAAACATATAGGGCCTCACTCAGCCATATTAATGCTCCCTCACATTCCTCTTGCAATATTATCCTGCCCATAAGGCTTATTTAAGTACAAGAACATCTTTGGCAAGCAGGGCTTTCAAAACAGAGACCCGCGTGGAGAATCCAACAGCAGTACTTGGTTTTCACCTTCACACAATAGCCATATTACAAAAACAACTTGTACTTACAGGGGAACACAGAGTGATGGATAGGTTTAGATTTGAAATCAAATATAGCTTTCCCAGCAAATTTCAAAATTGAGAAAGTCTGCTGCTGTCACCTGGTCATTTTGCATAAAAATTAGAAGAAAAAAGAAAAAAACCCCTACAGAAATATA
>WAAG01040900.1:18042-38799 GCA_013390105.1 Tichodroma muraria
ACTCTGTGTGCCTTTTGTGAGTGGAATTATTAGCCTTCCTCAGGTAACTCAAAAAACAAAGGTTAGTTGGTTGGAATTTTTAAAGCCAAATATTATGCATTTGCACCCAACTATTTGACTGAGGGTTAATGAGGTTGACAGTGAATTGACTTTGAAATAGAGTAACCTGAATGTTTCTTTGAATGACAAGGAGTAATTCTCTACAGATTCAATAAAGCAGCTTCATACTGATGTGGAGTTTCACTTGCCCTTCATAAGCTCTAATTTTACAGTCAGACTCTAAAAGGGGCTTCATGTGTGAAACCACTGTCTGGCAACTTTTAGGAGTGGAAGAATGGCACTGTTAATTGGAAACTTACAGGAACCCAGATGGTTTAATGACAGTGAAGTAGATAAGATTGAGGAGGGTGAGGCATTCCCTAGAAGCAAATGAAAGATGCATTTGTGCTGAGAATGGGTTGCTTGTTTTGACTGTAAACATCAAAGGACCAGAAAGGGGTGAGGACTTTGCTCAGTAAGATCTAAGGATGCCTACAGCTGCAATCAACCAATGTGACTTAACAAGGAAATGTAAAAGCCATTTCAAAGTCCTGCTGCTGTCATGGTGGTTCTGTGGCCACCAGTTATTAAAGTAAATGGAGTAGGATAAGAAATATGTTTCAGTGTTGGGAGATAGATTACTATCCCAAGAAACAGTTCCACCTCATGAGATTCCTGGAGCTGTGCATGCTAGGTTTGAGTGTTACAGGTATAGAGCTCAGAGTCCACAGTATCAGTGCTGTGTAAAAGTGACCTGATGTCATGATGAGCAGTTTTACCTGATCTCACGGTGAACAGGACTATGCTGAACCTGGAAGGCAGAAGTGGCAGGAGAAGGGATTTGGCTTACGAACATCTTGGTTGATTGCAGTGAACTTAAACATTGAAACAGTCTGAAGGTGCCTACTCCTGGAAGCAGTCACAGTTGGAACAAGACTTGTAGCTTTACCTTTATACATGTGCAGTTCATCATTATGTTAGTGAATATTTCTCTGTAAGTGTTCACCAGTCATCTTATATCATCAAATAATTTCTGACAGATATGAATGCCACAATAAGAAGAATTGATCAGCTGACCAATATTTTGGCCCCAATGGCTGTTGGTCAGATAATGACATTTGGCTCCCCGATGATTGGCTGTGGATTCATTTCTGGCTGGAACCTGATGTCGATGTGTGTGGAATATCTGCTGCTCTGGAAGGTTTATCAGAAAACCCCTACTCTGGCTCGGAAATCTGCAAAAGTTGAAGCATCGGAACTGAAACAGCTGAATGTAAAGAAAGGTATTAAAAACACAGAAGTGACTTTTCAAATTCCCTGTATATTCATTGCATCAGTCAAGACAAGTGTTGACTTTTGTCTTCCACAAGCACTGCTTTGAGGCCAAATAGCTTTTTAGTCCTAGCTTGGAGATTTCAGGTTTGGGGTACAGGTACCAGAGACTCGAATCTAAGCAACAATACTTTGTGCAGCTTTTTGTGGAATTCCATAAAATGCAGGCAAAAAATGAGTTCTGTCCTCTTCATTAACCCCTTAGAGTAAGTCTGCCATGTAACTTCAGGCTGATCATAAGAATACTCCTCTCCATCTATCCTATAGCTGATAAGCTGGACCTGGCCTTTGGCTCTGTAGTGTCTGCAGCCTCTGTAAGAGTATTCCTTGCTAACTCATCTCTGCTTACACAAAGTACTAACAGGCTTTCAGGAGGTTTTAGAATAGATGGCTGTATTTCTATTCTGGCATGACTGAATGATTTTTACATGCTCCAGGAAATGGAGAAAAAAAATAACTCTTTCGGCCTTCAGCTCTGCTTCCTTGGCCAAGCAGTACAAGTGGGATTTGCAGTGCAGATGACTATGGCTTTTACTATAAGTAACGCTAAAATTGAAACTAATGTTACTTTAGACAGACTCAATATTAAAAATTTAAATTCAGAAGCAGACCTTTTATTGTGATGTAGTAGAAATGTCAGATCCTGAAATACTAAACGTGTTTCCCCATTTTTAAGGTAGCAGTATATGAATACTACTGGAAGCTCATGTTACGGTCTCCCAGCTACAATGGTGGGGAGACCACCCAAAAAATGTCGGGTTTTGTTGTTGGGTTTTGTAGGGTTTTTTTCAAAATATGAAGAATTCCTGGGTTTTGTTTAAATGCTAACTAACAATTTTGTCTCAATATATTGAGTTAGAAAGCTGCTATTAAAAGTACTGAAGAGATCTATCTTCCCAGCCATCAGATCCGTTGTGGCTGTAGCTGGTCCAGTAAGCTGTTGGACCAGGCTGATGGCAGTCGAGTATGAAAGAACAAGAGAGTGTAGAAGGCTCCATAGCTTTGGAACTGGCTCTTAAATACTTCTGGAGAATGAAGCACTTAGCAAATGTCAAATATGTAGGAAACACTTCTTAATCTTTGCTGTTGCAGTATTCTGATTTCATTAGAAGACTTGAGTCTTTAAAAGCTGCTGAAGTACTTCATGCATCTCACTTGCTATATGTGGAGTTAGTTTTGAACTTAACAGTGTAAAATCACTGCTCAGGCATCCAGACATTTGTAGAATTTCTATCCTCCTTACTAGTGTAAATACTGCTGTGAGGTTTTGGATTTTTGTTTGTGGTCAGTGGAAGTGCCTTTTTATTACAGTGAGAATGAAATTGTAGAAATGCATAGGTTTTTGTTTGGTTGGTTTTTTTTAAGTCAAACTTTGAAAGCTTTCAGCTCTGGACAGGCTTTAGCCTTGGTTCTTCTGCCACGACATGCGATACTGACAGATGTTTTAAGTATTCCCTTCTTTTTTCAGTCAGTGCTTTTAAGCATATAAAGCTGTGTTAAAATGCCAGCTGATGCTGGCATTCATTAGGCAAATAATTTCTCTGTGGAGCTGGAGCATTCAGCCACAAGTCTAGTAGCAGGCAGTGCTTTCTCCTATCACTGTTTAGTTAATTAAATTGACAGGGATAAACTTGACTTGATCTTACTCCCCAGGTAGGATTTAAGAGCGCTTTAAGTGATTTTAATTTAGGTAATTAAGAGGAAGCTTGGTAGTGGAGTTTGATACGCACTTCCACGGCAGTGAGCTTACGGCAAACAATTGTCTGTTGCTTTACACTGTGCAGCTTGCAGGCAGGGGTGTATCTGACAGCTGCATTTCTGTTTACAGAGAGTGACATGAAACCTGCTGAAGGAGTGCAGTTAATTATTGAGAAAGATGTAACTGGCTTTGAGCCCCAGCAGGAGAAGGAAGTCGGCTGCGGTGCCCGGATTGCCGAACCTTTCATAACGTTCCGGGACGGATGGGTTGCGTACTACAACCAGCCGGTGTTCCTTGCAGGCATGGGCCTTGCATTTCTCTATATGACTGTTCTGGGATTCGATTGTATCACTACAGGCTATGCATACACTCAGGGGCTGAGTGGCTCTGTGCTAAGCCTCCTCATGGGTGCCTCAGCAGTCACCGGAATCATGGGAACAGTAGCTTTCACTTGGCTTCGGCGCAAATGTGGCCTCGTTCGCACGGGCCTTATTTCTGGAGTTGCTCAGTTTGCTTGTCTGATCTTATGTGCCATCTCTGTATTTATGCCTGGAAGTCCTATGGATTTGACTGTTTCCCCATTTGCTGACATCAGTGCCAGGCTGTTTGAAAATGAACCATTGCCTACTATAGCATCTCCAGAATCTGAAATGCTTTTTGCAACTGGAATGCCCAACTTGTTAAACGGGTCTATTGCTCCTGCTAACAGTGACCCAGAGATGAGTCCTGAGCCCGTGCCTTTAATCTCTGTTAGTCTCCTGTTTGCAGGAGTCATTGCTGCTAGAGTTGGTAAGTATTATGTCTCTATTACAATTTGGTTTATTATCTGCTTTTAATTCTAAAAATGACAGTGCCTGTCAACTAACTACAATTGATTTTAGAATTAGAGGCAATAATTGAAGTGTTATGTCTTGTTTCTGGGGCTAGTTGATTATAATCACATAAAAATGAAATGATCCTGCAATAGTATCACTAGGGTGAAGACTGCAGTACTAATTCCATGTATACTGTATGTCACTAATAGGAGAAAAAGTTACCACATTTGGAGGTGATTGTAACGTATTGTTTGGAAAGCTTATTCAAAATGATTTTTGTTTACAACCAAATGAAACCACTTGTTGCTAGGAAACGGCACTAAACACATCTGCTGTGAGAACCTGCAATTTTCAGTTTACTAAATTAATCCACTTATTAAAATTATCTTGGTGTTTAGAAGGGAAGCTTTGATTTAGATGGCAGCCTAATTTTTTGAGGCATTGCTGGTTAGTGCAGTATCAGTATCTGTCAACAGAATAGGCAGTCAAATATATAAATGTAATGAGCATTAATGGTCATCTGTAGAATCATTATCCTCAGTTTCTGCTGAATTCCGGAGGAGTAAAATACTTGATTCACATGTATTAGGTTTGTTTGCAAGATAAGCTTTTAAAGCTGAATCATGAACAGACCAAACTAGTATGGAAACTAATGTCAACTATTTGAAATTGTGTATTATGCATAGCTTAAAAGATGTTTGATTTTTTTTTTTTATGCAGAACTGTAATGATTGCCCCTAGCATGAATACACTGTAAATAGCTGTAAGCCAGCTATTTAAACAAGGAAAGGATGAGTAAAACGTTGGCTACGTAGTCATGATGAAACAGGATGTGACAGGCAACTTAATGTGTCAAGTTTGTGCATTATCTCAGGAAATTTTTGTAGAAGGAAAGTAAATTGCTCTTGACCGTGAGTGTGAAGTCAGTTGTAGTCAACAAGAGGATATCTTATCTTGTGCATTTTTGGCAGAAGTGAGTATTTGGAAGGATGAATTGAATTGTGGCAGGGATGAGTTTGCCATGAGAAGCCCAGCAGTATGGATAACTGTTTTTTCTCTTCATAGGCCTTTGGTCCTTTGATTTGACTGTCACACAGTTACTCCAAGAAAACGTCATAGAATCTGAAAGAGGCATCATAAACGGTGTCCAAAACTCCATGAATTATCTTCTTGACTTGCTGCACTTCATCATGGTCATCTTGGCCCCAAACCCTGAAGCTTTTGGTTTATTGGTGCTTATTTCTGTGTCTTTTGTTGCAATGGGCCACATAATGTACTTCAGATTTGCCCAAAAAAGCTTGGGAAAACAACTTTTTGTTTGTCACACTCCTGATCCCAAAGCAGCCCCTGACAGTTCACCACCTGGTAATACATCTACTGTCTGAAAGGATCCACTTCCCTTACTAACTTTGCTTCACAAATACCATGGTTAAGCACATATACTTCCTTTTATGACCCTGTTTGAGGTGTTTCTCTAGAGTTGAATGCATAACTTAGCCATTTGGGGAAGCTGTCCCAAGAGAGAAAATTCATTTTACAGTGACCCTCTAAACGTTTCAAGTTTGGCAGAGGACAGCCTGGTTGGATCTTGACAGCTGCAGTATCAAAGGTTCCCCACAAGTCTCAAGTTTGGTGTTTGTTCACAAAAATACTGTTCAAGTTCCACTGCTGACCCCTACAGTGATACTGTAGTTAAGTGGTTATACATACTCAATTTACAATGAATTCTGAATAATTCTTGTGTTCATTGAGTAAAATGAGGTCTTGTTCTTCTTTTTAGTTACTTCAGAATAACTTTTTATACAGTATTTGGCTATTTGGAGTTTTTCTCCAATATTCCTTTCCCATGAACTGTTCTGCTCACCTTTATTTCTTAAACTGGTATAAACATCCTCTCTAAACATTGTGCTTTGATGGTCCTTGTGAGTCCCTTCTAACTCACAGTATTTTACGATCTTTCTTGGATTCTTCAGGTAAACTCAATTTCTTTCCCCAAAACCTTTATAGTATTTTCTGTTTGGTTTAACTTTATGGAAACACCTTTGCAGGTTTTTTGCATGTTTCCTTACAAATTAGACAACTGTTAGGTACAACATATTGTATTACACTTTTGCACTTCATAGAGTAAAACAGCCTCATTTAGCAGAAGCTATTGATGTAATATTACAAAGCATGGCTTTTAAATTGCAAATGGCAGGTTTGCTCAGGTTTGATGTAGCAGAGAGTGCTAAGGTCAGGAGTACTGGTACAGAAAGATAAATTCTAGTGCTAACTTAGTTTTTGCCTCAGAGTACAAGCAGCTTTAGTTAAATTTCCAATATATCAGGATTTAATAGGGTTTCTGAAAACAATTGCATTTGAAAAATAGTTAATATTTCATGCAAAAGGTGGATTACTTGCATTTATCTGATGTGTACATGAATTTTGACTTTGTTCTAAAATACTGCTAAACCAATGAGACGATGGACTGAGACTCCCACTAAAGCAACTTCAGAGCAATGAAAATACGTCCCCTCTGGTCAATAAGTTCTTGCCCTTTTTTTTGTTTGTTTTTTACCCTGCATGTATGCTAACACAGTACTTTCATAGTCATTAACCCTGTGTGCACTTTAGTGGAAACTGCGCACTTTGCTTTCTCAGTAGAGTTGAACCTGGTGGTGTTCTGAGTTTTCCTATGCCTTGGCAGTCTGACTTCTAAATTGAAATATTGGTAAAATGTTTGTCTGAGAAATAACTAGTGTGTGAAAACATAACGTCAGCAACTTGTGCAAAGTATCCTCTGTAACTTTTAAGGATTTTTTTAATTTTAGGTACTGTCCTTCGCAGTGATATATGTTGCCAGACTCAGCCCTGGAATGTAAGTGTGTGAACTCCATTGAAATTCAAGGCGTTACACCAGGGCTGAATCTAGGCCAGTCATCACAGATTTTGTAACAATTACATTATCAAAGAGTGTAAAGAACCTCTAGTGGCTTTTGTCTCAGATACAATGTTTTGTAAGAGGTGTGAAATGGGATGAGTGGGAATCCAATGGACTTGTAGCCCACAGTTTTCAATAACTGGATGTAACAATTTTTCTCCTCTAATGGACCAAACCTAATAATTACTCTATGTTGCTGAAAGTTTCTCAGGGATGTTTTCACTGGGCTTATAAGTGTTTTTACTTTGACCAAGCATTTGGGTTTTGTTTTGATATAATAAAGTGAAATATGTAATTTAGAGTAGGTTTAAAATTTGTGACTCAATCCTGAGTGTAACTTAAGGAAAAGGGAATTTTGCCATCAGCAAAATTTGTCAGAAGACAAATAAAACAAGCTTATCTAGATTTGTAAATATGTCCAAAGGATAGCCTTATGTGGTATATGATAAGTACATTAGTAAATAAAATAGCTCTGATTTGCCAAATATATTTTCTCATGTGTATCTAATTTAAATTGGGACCAGATTTTAATATTGATAAATATAAAGGTAGTCCAAATATCAGTGAATGCCTCTATACTGCACTTTGAAAAGCATCTGAATGCCACCGTGTATCTTGGACTCACTGGCCATCAGGGAAACAAAGCTGAAAATGCAGCTTTTTTTTGCACTGTCTACAGTGCACAGAACCCACGGTGCCTAAAATGTAATGCTGTAGCACTAAGCACCAGACATCCCAGAGAGGATGCATTCCTGAAGTCTAGAGAGTTCCAAAAACGTGACAAATAGAGCTGGGAGCATGCCATGTTCCTTCCTGTTCCCAAAGGCTCTTTTTTTTTTCTTCTTTTTCCAAGAACAATTTAGTCTTGTTTAATTTGAGCAGCAGTTTGTTTCATAAATAGTTCCACTAGATAGTGCAGTACTATTAGGGGAGGACTGGAGCTTTGTATTTGGTAAACATGATGTGGTTAGGATTCATATGTGCACATCACAGCTGGAAGGCAAGACAATCCTAAAATAGAAAAGTGAAGGCTAGTTTGAAGAGGAATAAGGAGGTTTAAATTGACTAACTTGTGTGTATTGGTGTGTGTTGGATGTCAAAAAATGTACGCTGCTTGAGCACAGCCCATTTGTGTGCAAGTCCAGGATGTGTGCAGATACCTGTACTCAGTAGTGCTTTGAAGCAGTGTGGAGCCTGAAGTCTTACTTAGCAGGACTTTCATTAAGTAAGCATTTTTGGCCTTGTATTTATTTATTTTTTTAGAAAATGTCCAAATTGGATGAAAACTGCCCTTAAAAATGTACACACTAGAAATCAATCTTACCAGAATATTTTATTATACAACCTTATGCTGGACATAGTATTGATTTATGTATTACTGTTGTTAAAGCTAATTAATAAATTTGCATAAAAACTTATTTGTCCTGTGTTTTTCAGTTTGGTATCTGGGTATGCTACACTTAGCATGGATCCTGTGCAGAAAGCTTTTTTATATGATGGGTTGGAACTGCCATGAAGCACAAACAAATAGCATTGAGAAGGAAGCAAATGACAAATGTAGTCGACATCTTTCAACGACCTTGTAATTCTTTGGTGAATTGCTTTTTGTTTCCCATCCACAGTGGTAAGTTAAGACACAGTACATGAAGGTCTTGCAACCTCAGCCTGGGTCTTGCATTGGCAATGGAGCAGTTTGGTGTCTTGGCCTGCTGAGCAACAGAAAGCACATGATTTTACCTTCCCATGTATCTTTACCATACTGAATTTGGGATGATGGCCCTCTGTAGCAGTGACCTGTAAGTGAGAACTCTAGGGATAGGAGTGGTCAAGTTTTAGTAGTCAAGTACTTTTCAAGACTAAACCCAGGATGTTTCATCTAGGACTGCTTCTGGCTTTGTGTGTTTAGGATATGTTTGCACAAAGGATTGATCTTCAGAAGGATGTTGCATTGGTTCACTAGGAGCTCTCTGAACTGATTCCTCTTTGAACTAAGGTTTTCCTAGAAACAGACCTTTATGGTTTGTCCCCAGTTGTTCATTTTGCCTTCTTCACTGCTGCTTACAAATTAAGGCAAGTGTTAGAATACTGACTTGAAAATATAGATACACATGTCTACCCTATAAATACAAAAATACAGAGAAAGATTTGTGAATGGTATTGTGCACTTAATAGGTAAGGATAAAGAATACTTGTTTAAACTGAAGAAGTCCCTTCACAATTTACTCTTTGATGGTTTCACTGGGTTTTTTTATTCAGTTGTAAACATTTTACAAAGTTCTGAGTTTTTTAAGCCCCTGAGGAATTCACTGCTCAGCAACCAAAGGTAAAATGATTGGAGATACCTACCACTGTTTGCTTGTTGTACTACTTGGCTTACCAGGTAGTCGAGATGTCAGCCCTGCCTGTGGAGGGCAAGGTATATTGTACTTTCTGTATTGTATTCTTTTCCTCTGAATAATTTAACTGCTGTTGTTTTCAAAAGCATTTTCATAAAGTGGGCACTGGTAATGGAGTGGGTATGAAAGTTGAATCTAACTAAAGGAAAAACCGTGTACTCAGACCCTTCACTTTAAACTGTTTTGTTTCTTTGGTGAAAAATCTAACTCGGAAATTCCAAAGGAGTAAGGAGGTTTGTATCTAGTAATTTTAAAATACTACAGTCACTTCCGTATTTGCTTCTGTAAAGTACATGGTGGATGTCCTAGGAATCAGAGTAAAGACTCTTTCTGCTAGGGAAGAGTGCAACTAGTGGGTGTAGCTTTTCTGAATCTAGCACTCTGGGGGTGGTAATGCCTTTCTAGCTGCCTCAAGGCTGGCCTACTTCCAGGTTCTCCAGGAATATATTGTGCTGTACTCTGCATTCATGTCTTTCTCAAGTATTTAGTACTAGAGAAATTAGTAGTAAGTGTTAGAGTAATAGTACTTTTATGTTTTGCCCTGTGTAGTTAGGCATTTTCTTTCCTGCTTGTGGGCGCTTTAATTGCATGATATAATAAAAAGTATTTTATTCCTGGAATAAGACTATACCTCTAGCTTCTGCTTTAAAAAACACTATTTTTCCCCTCTGAAGGGCAGAAAAAACTGAACAAGGGTATTTGCTTAAAGGCTTGCAGGGAGTATGGACAAAGTGCATGCTGCTCAATAATGCTTTTTCAAATACTTCAGCTTGTCCTTGTTTGGGTCAATATTTCTTTCTAGTTAAACTTTATTTCCCTTGTGGTCACAAGGGAAGCATGCAACTGTGTGCTTTTTACTCTTGGTGTAGGGGGATGGAGCAATCTGTTTTCACACATGCAGAGTTAAAAAGCTCTTAATCCTTTGTAAAATGCAAGGGAAGTTACTCTAAGTTTTGAAAATTTGAGTCCCTTCCTTTGCAGATAAGGGAAAGAGAAGGTACAGTAGATATCTAAGCATAACTCATTAAGATCGAAAACCCCCACCCACAACAGCAAACCACGTGTTAAGGAGTGGCTCAGAAAACACCCCAACTTTTTCATGGTATGTCATTGTTCATGTCAGTCAGGAGGGAGACAATACAACAGGATATCCCCATCCCAGGGCCACCGTACTCGAACCTGAGGGCGACTTCTGCCTTGAGCAGCACGACCAGGGGAGCGGGGGTTTCTCTCTCCGTGCGCGTCCTTGGCCCGTAGCAGCTGCAGGAGCTGCAGCTCCCAGCCCTGTGCGTGCGGTGCTCTCTTCCGCGGCCTGCCCCCGCCCTGGCGAATCGGCGGAGCGAGGCAGAGCCCGGGCTCTGATCCTCGGCTCTGATCCTCGGCTCTGATCCTCGGCGCTGCCGCCGGCACGATGCGGCGCCTGACGGGACGAGCAGCGCCCGGCAGCCCGGGCCCTGCCGAGGGCCGCGGGGTTTTCTGCTGAAACGCGTACGGGCTGCTCCTCTGCCCACCTGCTGAAGTCTGACTTTGAGACCTTTCGTCGTATTTAGATGGAATTAACCAAGTGTTTCAGAAGCTGTTTGTCAGGAAGTGAGGGAGGTGGCAGGGAGCAGTTGTGATTAAGTTCTGTGTCCTTAGAAAGAAGTGGGTAAAAATATGTCCTGTCTGAAATGTCAATGTGTCTGTTGCCCTCAGCACACTGTAAGAAGCTGCTGAAGTGGTCCAGAAAAAAAGAAGATGAAATTCAATGCAAGGCCCTACATTTGGGCACAACCGACTCCTCAAATACTGGGTAGGGAATGCTTATCCACTGTTGTAGAAAGTAATGGTGAGGTTATAGCATAACAAAGAGAAAACATAAGTAAATGTGAAAAAATAAATGGAAATAGGATCTCTGTAGCAGGTGTGCTTCATTAATTGAATCATATAGGATGCTGTTCTCTTTGAAATTGAGAAAAATGGAGACTTGCATCCATTTTTTCCTTTGTATCTGTCTTGAGCAGCAGTGATAACCAGAGAGAAGCCAGAACAGTGTAACAGCTGCAGTCAGAGCTCTAGGAAGTGCTGAGTACAGTGCTCTAGGGAACCCTGCTTGAGCATGGAGGTTGGATTAAATGACTTCCAGGGATCCCTTCCAACCTTATCCATTCTGTAATTCTGTGAAATGAGTGAAAAAATTCAGAACATTTAGAGACTGAGGTGATGTGCTAACCATACCTGCCTGTGTAAAAGGGGATGGAAATAATGTGTAATCTTGCTGGAGAAGACAAGCATTAGCCAAGTCAGGTTATAGCATACTTGAAACTCTGTAAATTGTGGAGTTCCCAATCCTGAACGTTCAAGAGCTGCTACTATTTTTTCCAGCTGTTTTTCTCTAATTGCATGTAATGTATTTCTGCAGTTCTTCCAGTTCAGAAGAAGTGTTTCCTCTAGAGCTGCTGCTGAGGCAGTGGACTAGTCTTACTGTTTGTCTTCAGTTTATAAGCAATCTCTGGATTTGCTATTAAAAGTAGTTCTGCAGGATTAGTAAAAATGTTTGGGAAGCTTTTTTAAGAATTTAAGGGTATTTCTTTAGTACTGTCAAAACTTCACAATTACCACAAGCACTAATACAGCAGATCTTCACTGTTTTTCAGAATGATCACATAATATTCTTGTGCGGAGCCTGTCTGCGTTTTATGTGTACATCTCTTATCCAGCCTCCTTTGAGCTCCTTTAGCTGTTGATACCCTGCTGATTTAGGTAAGAGCTGCAGCTCTTGGGGATTTGGGAACCATGTATTTCCTGTGCCTGCTTCTAGAAAGGCACAATTTGGTTCTCAGGCTGCTGAAAAAGTACATGCCTTGTGTGAGTTCCTTAATTTCTGGGAGCTTCCTTCCCCTGGCCAACCACATCACGTGTAAGAACTGCCAAGGAGTTATACAAATATGTGGTCTGTCCAGCTGGGAAAGAGGGAGGAGGAGATGTCCACGTTAGAAATATTTGTTCAGCTGCTACTGGAGTAAGGCCAGTCAAAGTTACTGTTTACAGTATGAAGTGTGCTGCAGTCCATTTATCTTCTAAAGATAACCAAACAAGATAAAGAATCCATTCTTTGGGACAGTTTTGGCTTGCTTTGCTTGACTGCAGTATGCTATTCCCTGTCGTCCTGTACTGACCTTGGCATTGTTTAGCCATGCCTGATGGGAGCAAACTGTGACACAGCTGGGGACCAAAGAGACACCAAGCAGCTCATCCAGGCTGTGGAGCTTCTTTAGTGGCTCTCTAAGTGCAGACACAGCTGCTTTGCACAAACCCCCTGCGAATTTCAGTAGCATGATCTCAAGCTATCTGTGGACTGAATGGATGGTATGAAAACTCTCCTACAATCCCTGCACACAGTGGGGCTCTTGGAACACAAGCAGCTCTTGGAGAGAAACGCACAAAATAGCACTGGTAGTATATGCCCATCAAAAGCATGTAAAAAAAAATATTAAAAAATTAAATGCTTCTCCAGGGAGAAATGTTTTGTACAGCAACATCTCCTGGCTGTCTTTTGAAAAGTTTCTTCCCCCTCTAGAATACCAAGAAACTTTGTATGTGTTGGGAAGCCTTTATTTACTGCATTTAAAGACAGTGTTTCTCTTATTATAAAGCCATTTTTGTCTTGCACAGATCAAGGAGCTTTAACTATGCTTTTAATGCCTTTACTATCTGAGGATAGCCTTGTCAGGGATTCTCAGCTGTCAAAGAAGTAGAGTCATGCTTTGGCTTCTTTGTTTTCTTCTCTTTCTTGCTGTGATTAGTGCCTGATGCTGGCAGATACCAACAGCCTCCATGCAAAATTCACAGTAGTTACAAAAGAACAAAATACATCTCATCGCCTTTAATTCCTTCCCCTGAATCTGTGTCATTAGGCTCATCTTAGCCAAAAGAGGGAAAAGAAACTGTTGTCCCACTGTTTGTTTCCTCTATTTTCTTTAATTTTTTGTGACTGTGTGGGCACAAGGAGGAGTAGACTTTGTTAGTAGCAGAATCAGACCTGAGGAGGCCTAGTCTTTGGTTTCACACCAAAGGCAATCTGATCAGAGAAGAAGGGAGATTTTTCTTTTCTTAAGGTGATTGCTTAGGTATGTCCTCCCTCCACAAATAATGAATTCTTATCCCGTTCTGCTTTGCTAACAGAGAGTGAATTTTCAATAAGAAAATGGTAACTTGGCTTATTGGATTTTTAGTACAGGTTACTAGTTGAAGTTCAGGGCTATATAGGAATGTACAGTTTAGTTTTATCTGCTTAGCTGTGATAAAATCTAAATGTTGTCTTATCTAAATGGAACAAAGCAAACAGAAGAGACCAAGGCTGATAGCTGGATGTTCAGCAGAAAGCTGTAACTTCAGGCTGATTTTGTACTTCTTTTTCATGTTGTCTCTACTGTCTAGTTGGTGTTTCCCACTTGGTCACTGAGGACAGAGGTTAGATCAGTATCAGAGCATGGAAACAGAAGTGCTAGAAGATCATGTGAGTAACCTCAGCACTTTCTGGCAAATCCTCTCAAATGTCACAAAGGAATTGAAGCACAGGTCAGCATTCTCCTCAACCCTCGCCACATTCCTCCACATCCACAGAGCTCCATATCCTGGAAGTTGTGCCTGTGTGTTCAGGATAGCTGCTGATTTCTGAGTCTATACATTTCCAGTGTGTCACGTATTTGCTGAAGATAACTTTGTGTGTGTTGACAAATTTAACACCAGAAAAGAGGGATAAAGAGGGCAGCCAACTGGGGCACCAGCAAGGTTCTCAGTGGTTTTCATGGACTACCCTCGTGACCTAGTGCCAGACATGATGGCCAAGGCAACGGCAACTTTTATTCCTGTCGTTCACTGAACGTGTGCAGCATTTCTTGGGCTTGTACTTCAGCATTACTTGAGGTAATATTGTGAAGATCTCCATACACTATTATAATAAATTCAAACAATCCTCACATCGGGAGAGGACAACAAGCAAATGTTGTAATGAATTAACAAAAATATATATTCAGAGAATGATTATTACCATTTTGGTCTTCTAATTCTCTTTATTAGAAGACAGAATCAGTAACAGAAAATTACAGTTCTAATTCTCCTTGCTAATACTTCAGAACTGGAGGATATTAGTATGTTTTCCTGCTTCTTATTAGGTACATTAAAAACGATTTAGTCATTATATATTGCTGCTTGTAAAACTATTACTGAGTAAAAGTTTAAGCAATAAAATAGTGAGGAATATCTCACTTCAGTAGTACTGACTTTATCAATTCCTCTAGTGCATTTTTATTCAGCTAACTTTGCTTACATCTACAAATTACACTGTTAATAAAAAGGGAAAGACCAGTTTCTCAAGACCATCCTGAGGAAGTGATACAAGGCATTATTAGATGTGCTTGAGGATGACTCAGTGATTCATAAGTTACATCATGCTAAACAAATTATGCCAGAAGTTTGGCTACAATCAAAAACAACAGGATGAGGAAAGTAAGCCAGTTCTGGAGGCTGAAGTACAAGCATTAGTTTGAAGTGAGCAAGACAGTTCTGACTGGGTTTCAGAGACACAAAGTAAGCCTGATAAAAAGAGAGGCCTGGGAGACTGGGATGATGAAAGGAAGGAAGAGGGGAGTGCAGCAGCCCAGCAGGAGTGTGTGACACAGGACATGCTGCAGAATAAGGATTACTGGTTTCATGGGGTTATCTCTCTTCTAGTCATTTAAATCGCTGCACCCTTTAGACCTTCAATTTGTTCCGTGCACATTCCCATCTTTCCCTGGTCCCTTACTCTGAAGCATCACTTGGTCCCCTGCAGTAAATTGCCTCTTGATCCTCCTGCTGCCTCTGAAGTTACCTGGACTAAGACAGTTGTATACCATCCCACTGACACTGACTGGAAGCTAATTATTACAGGTTATTTGTGTCTCAGCTCAGTGACTGCGGGGGACCGCTGTTCCTGGATTCTGAACGTCTCAGTTACTTGCTGTTGGAATCTAAAAAAATGAGATCAGGAAGGAAAATGTATTTGAGGATTTCAGGAGAAAGAGAAGCCTATCAAGCAGAGACCAAGAGGACTTAACCTAATTAGAGCTGTGCTGAAGAGTTCAATGAGTTACCCATGAACTTGTGAGAAATGCATAGCACATTGTTAACTGTGATTATCACATGTTGATGGTTCATTCTGTATAGCAGAAATATGTAGCACAAAGTACCTATAACCCCCTATGCCATGTGGATACAGCAGCTTTGCTAAAGCAGCAAATGAGCTCAGCCTGTCTCTTTAACAGACCCCATGTGCCCAGCTCCCACAGGTTACAGTTCCATAAAGGAAGCTCTGGAAACAACACCCTCTGCTTTCTGAGGGATCTGCCCTCCACAGACTGGGGCATTGGGCTGCCCACTATTCCTGCCTAGAGATTATTTTGCTTTCCAAAGATGAATTTTATTTTCAAGAAAATTTACATAATGATAGGTAAGTTACAGATAAAATGCAAGAACTGGAGCTTCAAGTCGCTGTGGCACCACAGATGTTTCTCTTACTCCTCTTGTATTAAAAATGGCATGAGAATGTTTCTTTATGTGATACCCTAACTCTTGGGTAAAGGTAACAGAGCAGATGTTTAAAGGGTAATACACTTTCTGTTTTTCTTAAAAACACCAAGATGTTTTAAATAATCAGATACTAAGTGGATGGCAGTCGGCCACTGTGGAGAGGTGAAGTCAGCCAGAGAGGTGGAAAGTAACACTCCCACACTGAGCAGAGAAAAGATGTCTTCCCTTCTTAGTCTTCTCTCTCCAATTTTGCATTGCCTGTCACCTGGCATTTCCGATGAGGGGCTGCCCTACCTGACTTACTCCTTTCCTTATCTCTGTCCCTATCCTTTAATCTCCCAGGGTGAGGCTGGCAGCAGCTGTGGTACAACCAGGCCAAAAGCAAGAGGCCCTGCACACTGGCACAGGGGCTGGAAAGAGGGTGGGACCTGTGCTGCTGGAAGAGGGGTGTCCAGCCACCTCAGACAGACGTGTCCAAGTTCAGCCCAGCAGCCTGCATGGCACCCTTGCTGCTGATAAACCCAGGACTTCAGTCTAGGGCTCTGTCACACCAGGCCACAAGGAATAAGGGGGAAGGTAATGAGGCACACAGAGAAACTCAGAAGGCAGCTCTTGTCGGTCCTTCACCTACGTGCTGCTGAAGGCCAGGAAACACAGTAATTACCAAGCCTCTTAGAGAACATAATTAACTCCAGCTGGAGCTTTTCAACTCAACTTTTAAAAACCTTTCCCTCCTCATTAAGGGCATTAAGCAGTCACTTTTTCCTAGACCTCAGAGAGAACAACTTTCCTTATATTAATACAATCTTTAAATGACCAAGAAGTGTTTTCTCCCCTAGTTCTAAGAAATAAGAACAAATAAGTTACAGATCATGTACTGAGAAAATCAGTGTCTCACCAGGGAGGAGTACAGCTGGAAGATGAGTGACACCTGCTACCCATCAATTCTAAGTGTGTAAAAAGGCACACCTTTTCTGGGGTGTTTTAAATGCAGAGAGCTCACAAAATGCTTTGAAAGGGTTTTGGGAACTTTCTGTTAAAAGCTGATATTGTGGAAGAGAGAGCTACTATAGGAGAAAATGTATTTTCTATTCTCTTTCTCTCAAGGAGACAGAAAAGGTAGGAGAATGTTTTTTCATCCTTTGTGACCAGCAGCTAATCAGCAGGTTGGAACAATAGTGAACATTAATAGCTTGTATGTGCTTTGCCAAATGCAATGCTATTTTTGGTATGAGTCTAAGGGCATGATTCAGCAGTTTCTTAGCCAGCAAGTAGTTTAGACCTATCTCAAGAGTATTTTAAGACTCATGGTATCACATGTTTCTTAGTAATAGTTTTCCTTTCTTCCTTTATCTGTGATTATATAGTATTCCATTAATGCATCACCCATTAGTAAGTATGGGAAAACATTGGGTTGTACAATGCAGTGAGAGAAGTCAGTCAAATGGATACAGTGATTGCTAAAGGTGTTCCTGCTGAATAGAATTATCTGTGGTGCTCTTGAACAAACTTCAGTTCTTTTGAGACAGTTAATTTGAATTAAAGATATCCATGAAATATAACCATGTCAGCTCTGAACCATATTAGTTTTACTGACTTTGTGTGCAGGTAGGAGGGTTAGCAATCTTCTCAATGCTACTAATATTAACTTGTATGTACTTTTAGGATTGGGATTCTGGTTGCAGTTATTTATTTGGCATTGTCAAGAAAAAAATACAATGGTCAGAGGTCAGCTGTAAGGCTAGAAATTTGAACTGACAGTGTAAGTGTAAGCATAGGTATAATGAGAAAGGTAGGATTCAACTACCTTAAAATACAGAAGGTATGTGAGAAGCTCTTGTTTAATCTGCAGTCAGGAGTGCACCACTCATGTTCACTCTATAGAGGAAAAATACCACTTCATGAGCAGCAAACAATTTTCTTGCTGCTTTTATCCTGATTAGAACTAAAAAGGAAACAAAACTCACATGATAGAAACTTGAGCAGTTTAAATCCCCTTTTTTTATTCACACTAAACCCTGCATGGATCCCCTCTCCCCACTGTCCTGCCATCTCAGTGGGTAACTGGCTCATAGCATGTGAAGGACCTTCCCTGGGAAGAATCCTGATTTGATGGTGTACTGTGGGAAAACACTTTGGCCTCCTTGCTACAGTAGCCTGCTTGCTCCATAACTCAACTTTTGTGGTTCCTTCACAATTTTCAGGAAGAAAATAGGGTAAAGCACATCTGATGTCCCTTGGCATATTCACCCCATTCCTTGCATGGAGAGGAAAAGAGCCTGTGTGGGCAAATTTCAGTATCTGTGAAATCAAACATGTTCCTTTTGGAAAAAACGTTCATGGTATTTCCTTTGCAGGGAGGGGCTGGCAATGAGAGGTGGAAAGAATCTGACCTGATAGTGCAGTGCTCACTGAAAAAGTGAAAATAATCAGCACAGTTCTCAGTGGAGGGGGTGATTCCTGTTGTTCATGTGGGAGTCAGGCACCAAAATGCCTTCACAGCTTCAGTCCATGATCTAGAACTAACACGAAGTGTCCACTGGTCAGTGGAACTAGATATTGAGTCAGTGACTGAGCTGGGGGAAAAGAGACTTCTGGGTCTCTTTGTGTCCACAAAACACATGGGTCTCGCTCAGCCTCAGGCACTTGGATGCTCTTGGCAAAAATGACAAAAAATTAACAACAAAAGAACAAATGCTCCAAAATATATTTTGGGGAAGACAAAATGCTGAGCCTTATACAAGGTTATCTCTAAACAAGAGTAACTCTGCAAAGTAGAACATTAAAATGTTGTGAAATGTCAGACCCCAGACAACTTGCTTGCTTGTTTTTCTTTACTACAGTGAAGAGGAAAACCTGTGTATTTTGTTTGAAGCTGTTCTGTGATTTAAACGAAATTCACACCAAAGCTTCCTTACTGCAATAGCCCCAGCCTACTCATTTGTATTTCAGAGGGTTAAAAGGTTTATGAAAATGAAATGGAAAGAATGAGTGTTATGTCACATCAAGGCACCATAATAGCAATAAACCAAGAAATTAACAAAATAAAACTCTTCCAAGAGTACATAAGTTGTCCTTTGGTAAAGGTAACTAGAAAATGGTTGTTGAAGGTTTGGGGACTCCCATGTTCCCTCAGCTGTTCATGAGCAAGATTAAAACTTCAGTACTGAAATACAAATGTGGGACATATCATGTGGGTTTTCTCTTGTGTATTTCTGACAAATCAGGGCTCTCTAGGATAAGAGATGAATAAATCCACCCTATCAGGCAGTATGTGGTGTGTGTGGGAAGTCTTTTTGAGAAGGTATGTTAAAAGAATTCTGTAGTAGCTGGGTACCAGAGTGAAAGCTGACCTCTGGCTACAGGCTTAGCACAGTATGAAGTAGTTACTCACAATGAAAGCTTTTTTCCCCCCTGGATTCCCACAGTGTTAACAGTTCTGTAAGCAAGTGAAGCCAAATGAAAAATATGAAAGCTGTACAGACCTCTGGCCTTGTCAGCCACTATGTAAGGCAAAGTTCAGCTCGCTGCTCTCTATTGCTGACATTCTTGGCAGGCAGGATAAAGTTTTCCTCCTACCCCTGCTGGAGCCTTGCCACAGCTGTGCTGAACATCTCCCTGCTTTATGCTCTGAGAAGCTGATGGAGGAAAATTGACATTGTACCTGTATCTGTTATAATGGGGAAAGGAACTACAACTGTGCTCTCAAAACTGCTGTGTTTGTTCCTTGAGAAATACTTTAAGCATTGAAATTTGGTTGGAAGCTTCAAACACTTCAAACAGGTCCTTCTATTAGACAGAAACACTGATAAAGGTAATTATTTTACAGTATCTTGCAGTTGTTTCAGATTCTTTTAGCAAAGGTGCTCATGAAATTCCTAGGTGGTGACAGCCTTTCTGTCTCCTTGTAAGAAAGTCCCTTGTCTGGATGGAGATATGCCTTGCTTTTACCTGCTTTAGCTTCATTCTTGTGTGTGAAACATCCTGTTACTCCAACTGTACATGCCAGTGGTTCTGGATGCCTGGAAAATCAAACACCCTTGATGTTGATTCAGTGCTTGGTGTAAGCACTTAAATCACTTCACTTGGATGTGATGCAAACACATTAAACAGTGTTTAATGAAAATGGAGAAAAATCTGTACAGGATCTTCCAGCGTCTCAAAGATAAAAAAATATTGCCTTTACTGCTCAACTTCATTTTTGGATTCTGAAAATATTTATTATTAGAATGAGAAGGCTATAAACTTAAAAATTGAACACCACAAATGTGATAAGTCCATTGATTTGAGGCCTAAGCCTTTATTTTTTTCAAGTAGACTTCATTTTAAACTATTGCATCAAGGACTTCACACACATTCCTTGGATGGACTGTTACCTTTAGGAACGAGAAGGAGCTAAAATCCTTGCTTGTATTACTGGTAAAGTATTATCAGAATGGCAATTACAGCTGATCACAGAGTAACAGTCCACTTTTCTGACTGCAGACTACAAATTCTCACAGGGTCAGAAAATGTATGTTTTCTACTGTCAGGCAGGTTTATTACTACTAATACATATTTTGAATTGCATTAAGTACCACAAACCTGAATTCTGATTATCAAGGCAAAAAACTGCTCTTGCAGAACACAATAATGTATGTAGGAAGTATCCATTAAGTAGGAAGCAGTTTGTTGCTTTGAGGTAATATAGTTATAATCTGCTTGCTAGGAGATTAAAATTTTTTGCAAGTTCAGGTTTCTTTTCTAAGTTGGGCTTCACACACAAGCAATGATAGGCAACAATCATTAGAATGATTTAAACTTTGTGGCACTTCAACTCAAATAATGAGTTCTCCCTTTGCCTGTAACAGTGCTCATTATTGGATCTGTTTCCTGAGTTAAACAAAACCCAGGAAAACTACACAGTTTAAGCTGAGAGACTGCAAGTGAAAAATCTAAGTTTTCCAATCAGTCTGGGTCCTGTTGACTGGCTGAGATGTAGAAGTGGACCCAAGAAAAATTTTC
>WAAG01040927.1:860-11030 GCA_013390105.1 Tichodroma muraria
CCATTATCATCTTGAGAAATAAAAGATTTATTTTAAGACA
The DNA here is from genome assembly GCA_013390105.1 of Tichodroma muraria. Taxonomy (NCBI): domain Eukaryota; kingdom Metazoa; phylum Chordata; class Aves; order Passeriformes; family Sittidae; genus Tichodroma; species Tichodroma muraria. The sequence continues at coordinate 901 of WAAG01040927.1, forward strand.
CTTTGAAAAATGATCTGTCTATGGGAATTGGGACAGAAAAGTTTGATGACATTCAATTGCTGTTTCTGAGTCTGTTTGGTTCATGAGAGACCATTTGACTAAAGAGTACAAGCATTCAGCAGAGGGTTTGTTCTTTATAATGAGATTACAAGATTCTTGTTATCATAGCTCTTTTCCATCTGGCTTCCCATCATTAGACAAAGCATGTTGTCTGATTAATTTTTTCTTTTTTTTAGGGTNTTTTAGGGTTTTGCTAAGTTCTAAAAAACTAATCGTTGATAATAGAGTCAACCAGCCATGATAGCTAACTCTAAAGACATAATGCAGCATCAACAAGCAGATTATCTTTTGATGCCTTCTCATCTACAAACTCTTTCTTTCCTTTTCCCAACAGCCAACGGGACCAGGAAATGATCATACTGGCCTGCTTCTTCTTTATTGTCTACTTGTTTCTTCTCAAGATGATAATGGAATTGTGATTCAGTTGAAAGGANTGTTCTTTTTTAAGTAAATAACTCAATAAAAATAGGAAATTTCAAATTTTAATGTAGTGAGATTCCTACACTCAGTTTCATTGGCAATGACAAATGTTTTGTGCTAGCATGCCCTCATGTTATCAAACCTTCAATATATTGTACCTACAACAAAGACGAACATTTTTTTTCCATTCTCTTTTATTTCTCTGCAAAATATTAGAAATTAATTCTGTATCTGCTTGATCAGTGATAAACTGCTTTCATCCAATGAACTGTGGGTCTGTTGCATTTAAATCCCTAGAAAAAATAAACTCTAATCAGTACAGTGATTTAAGTATATGATAATATCTAGAACCCAAGACAGTGTAAATTTTTCACGTGCACTGTAAAGGCAGTTCTTCTAGGACCACCTTAAATAAATACACTGGCAATAAGGAAAGACAGTTAAAATGAAATTAAGCAAAGGCAATTGATTACTAAAAAGCTATCTGATAAAACTCATGATAGGTATATGTTTAAAGTTCAATGCCAATATAACTTGGATTCTGGCATAGCATGTGGTCCTTTTTACTGACGTGATAAGCTGACAGGAGACTTTTTGAGTTCACCTTTAGACTTAAGAAAAAAGCTAGTAAGATGAAAAAAGGTCAGAATTTGTGGGAGACAAACAGCAGCCAATTTTCAGAACATGAAATACATCTGTGGTAATTCCACCTAATCCAGTAAAACTATTGTTGCAGGAAAGTAGGCTTCAATGTAGGTAAAGACGGCCATTAAATCTGAATCTCAAACCTTCATACAAAGTGTATTGAAAACAGTGAGAAGACTCATATTCTCTATTTTGATTCTTTCTCTCTTTTGATATACAATTCATGTTGCAATTATTCTTTTTCTTAAAACACACAATTCATCACTTATCACAATGTACCAGTCTTGGTAATTATTTCAAGCTACTCTATTCATGATCTTGAGCATGCCTGGATCTTGTCAGTCTTGAGATGTGAATCTTATTGTAGCAAAATCACACATTTTTTTGGGAAAGGCATTTAATACTCCCTATGTCTACAAATGCAGACTTCTCAAAGCAGTATCTAGTGACTGGGAGATGTGGACACCAACCAAAACTGAGTGTCATACCTATTTTAAGGAGCATGAATACATTCAGTAGTAGAACAGCAGCGGATCTTAGCTTTTTAGAAGCATTTCAATTTTTGTCCAGATGCTACAAATCACTTTTTTTCTTTAAACTTAGATAAAGATACCAACTGACTACTGATCCTTGAGTATAACAAATGTTTTACTTACATGTTTCCTTGATTCTAATGAAAAAGAACAACATAGGATAGTGAAAGAAAGCACATATGGTATTGGTAAGTAAATGTGAATTTCCTGCAAATAACTGTTTACCTTACATGAGATTCTTTCCTCCCTTTCAGAGTCAGGATTCAGGAGCTTTTTAGCTTTACTAAAAGAATTAATACTGCAATATGAAGTCATGATTTAGTGGAAATACATGTACAACTTCTTTTGTATCTCCATTATTATTCACAGGCCAATGAGCAGCTGCATAGATAATGGCAAGAATATGTTCTTCTGATAAAATGTTAGTTCAGGAGAATACTGATGATAGGAATTGTTGTGTGACATCCTGGTAGTGGAGGTGACCTGGTTCTGTTTCCTCACTGAGTTCATTTTCTCTGTATCTGATAGATTCATCCTGCATCAGGAGAATAAGAGAGTGAGTGAGATGAGAATTGGCAAAATCACTATTCCACCATATTGAAGTTCAGGGCAACAGAAAAAAACTTTTCTTCGATGGAGAACAGGACTATCTAGAAGTTCTTGCAATTATATGGTGTCCCATGCTATGCTGTTTCTGCTGTCTTCAATCTCATTTCTTCATTTTTGTTTTTTGTGACCCTGAGACTGTTTCCTTGATATTGTTGCTAAAGACCTGTTCAGAGTACAGTTGCTGTTCACTCATCTTTACTTTCCAAATGCCACAAGTCATTTCCTCATCTTGCTTTGTTGTCAGGCTCTTTCCTTTCCTTGCTGGCATTTGAACTTATTAAGCAGCTTCCCAGATTTGACCATCACATGCTTTAGTACAGAGTTCTCATCAGATTATAGATTGTCTTTATCACCTCTGAGAGAAAGGATTGTTAACATGCTGGTGTGCCTCTTCTGTATTTCTAGGCAGAGTAATTGCCACTTAAGAGAACCTAAATAACACCATAATACACCCCTCAAGATTACAGCAATGCAATCATGGATAAACAAGGTCCTGTCACCACTGTGTATTACATTCTGTTCTTTCTATTAAACCAGCCTGTAAATTAGCAATCCATAAAAGAATTGGATCAATAGCAAACCTTTTGTTACTGGTAGAGAAACAATTCAGGGATATTTTACAACTCCAGTGCTTAGTGCTTTCTCCTCACAGTCTGAGGACATGATTAAAACAAAACACCTGACAATGAGGTGGCTGTTGAACAGTAAACTTTGGGGGGTTTTATTATAATTTTTATTCTATTGTTTGGAACAGCAGTGAGATCTGGAGTGTGGAAGGGGCACAGTTAGAAAAGTTTGTTTCTATAACAACATGGTGTAAAAGTGGAGTTCCCTTTCTTAGCACCTTTCTTGAAGTGGAAAAATACCAGTTTATTTCAGATGCAAGGTATTGGATAGCACTAGCAGTGTGTGAGACGGTAAGTAGTGACAGATGGCATTTAAAGCAATGCTTGTGTGTGTGCAATATTGCTCTAGGGTGATAAAGCTGTTTTTTAAATTGTACTATATTTTTTAAAGCTGCAGATATGTGTGCTCACCTGAAATCATGTTGCTGACTCTGCTTTCTAACCCCTCCTTCTGACGCTAACATTTTAGGAAGGAATCACATTGCGATGTTGTACCTGAGTAAAGTTAACTCACTACCACCTTAAGATTGAACATTATTGTGAAAACATGTCCTATAAGTCTTCCCATTTTCAAAGAAAGATAAAACCAGAATGATTTTAGGGGCTGCCTGGGTGAATGTCTTTGAGTCACCTAAATTCCGTGTACCTGGTAGTTGTTATTCATCCGGTTACCTGCAGGACTCCAGGGACTATAAAGTCAGAGCCTGGATTAGTCCTATTCTACCTGGAATTGATGTGACAGAATTCACATCATGAGTTTCACAGGTTTATGAAGGTTCACAATATTGCTGATTTGATGTTACCTTTGCTGCTGTCACCTCCTCTTGCACACATACTGGCATGTGGGTGTCTAACTTCCATTGAAATGTACAAAAAAAACTAATTTAGAGAAGCCTTTCCCTGGCTGCTGAAAAGATGTGGCTTGGTGACTAAGTTAGGCTTTGTTTTTTAGCTGTTTGTTGCATAGTTACTCAAATTCATGAGAGATATTTTAGGTAATACACTCAAAGATTGCATTCTCAAATCAGAGAATCCAATATATTAACTTCCTGTCATTGCTCCCATTACATTTGAATTAGTTTATCCTGATTTCAGCAAGGAACTGCCAAACTTTTTTAAACTGTCAAAAATGCAAAATTAGAATATTATAACCATGTTTGCTACCTATGGATATATGTGTTCCCTTTCAGGTCTCTTCCAGTACCTCTTTTTAGGTTATAAGGTATAATTCTTGTGGTTTTACATGTTGCGCATAAGACTATGTAATCGTCACTCCTTGTAGCTAGGCCCTGGAGTCAAACCAGATGTTCTGGCTGGTTTGTAGCTTACACAGTTTTATACAGCTTATACAGAGATTCACTGGCCAGCTTAGAACAGCTAACCTTAAACCCAAGTTGTGTTGAGAAAGGGAGCCCACCATGGCTCAGAGGAGAGCAGCAGGCAGTGCTGGGTCAGTGGGGTCAGCGCTGGCATGGTATGAGCAGTGCTGGGGCTTATGCTGTCCAGATCAGCAGCCTGACTGGGTGAGCTGGGTCCTTGTTCCTCCTGGAAACCTGGGCAGGAGGGTTTATGGAGGAGGTGGCCAGAGAAGGAGAAACTGATGTCCTTGGTGGCTTTGTTCCAAGGTGCAATAGGATTGTGGGCAGGAAACATCTCCAAGCCTTGTGAGAGAAAAGGATTCCTTGGCTGACAGATTCAGAACCATCTCTGGGAGGAGCAGGTACTGTCTGATGTGTCTCTCTCATCTGCCTCTTCCCCTCTTTGTGGTTGGTAATGGGTGTGCATTTCATTTGGGCAGTGAGGGAAAGAGATGTGCAGTAGGTGGAAACTCTGTTCTTTGGTGTTGATAAACTGAATTCCATTCTCCCATCTTTAAAACCATTAAAATTACATGCTCTATCACAAAAGTGTACATTTGTTTTCTTTAAAGGGAGCTCTCAAGGTTAGCTTTGCTTATTTAAGCATCATGTTCAGAGAGAGAGATGACACTGGAGAGAGCTTATGTATACATGTACACAGAAACATCCTTGTGGGGAGGACATGGTGTGCATACCCTCAGGAGGAAATGGTTTTCCAACCCCCACACCTTCTCATGAAGCAATGCAGGCAGCAATACTTCTGCTGGGCTGCATGGAAGCCCCAGGACACATAGAGGAGTCATTTCCCTTCCACCATGGGGAAAAAAAGAAAGGCCAGGTCTCTGGGAGGCTTTTTCTTTCACAGATGGGATGTATATCCCTTCTTTTCAATCTGAATTATAGCTGAATATTAAGATAGGACTGCATACAGTTGGAGCAGTACAGGCTTGCACGCTGACAGATTCAGCTTGTTCTTCCCAGATTGCTAAAGCTTATTTTAAAAGGTCTTATTATTGGAGAGCTTCCACTGTGTATCTAAAGCCACTGATATCTTACTGCCAATTAAATGAAAACAAGTTGCTGTTACTTTTCAATTTAAGGGGGACCTCTCAATAAAAATATGTTTACCAACAGTTACACATATGGAAGTGTTTTAAAAATATTTTAAGTGCACCGCAATTACCTAAAGGTGTGAAATGGAATTGCTTGTGTTCACTGCGTCACAATCAAGTAATTTAGAATCTGAAATTTAGAGACTATCAGGGTTGCTGGGCTGTTTTTCCATATATATGGCCAATAAAATTAGAAGCCTCATCTCTAGGCAAACTCATTTATATTTCCTTAGGTTTTGATGATTCTTTCAACTGGGAAAACTATAGTATAAGTTTCTTAAGCAAATACTTAGATCTTTATAGATGCAGAGAAACACGGATACGTGAAACACTGATGCACTGTTCCATGCTTTTAAACACTTACTTTATATCATACACCTGTGTATAATGCAGGAAAGTTTGAAAAACAACTGTGGATTTCTGAGAAAAGTCTTAACTTTTAGCTCAGAAAAATATTATTATGGTTTACGCAGTCAAATTATAACAAAATAGACCCTAGTTTTGGTGGAAAATGCATTCATATGTGAATCTATATTTGTAAAAGTAAGCCTCCTGTGGTTCATGAAGCTAAAATACTCGTGGGTGCAAAACTGCTATAGTTTTGTGCAGAAATAGAAATGTTGAAGCACATGTACTTCACTGCACATGTATCTTGGGTTCACATCAGAAAAGCTGGTTAACTGTTTTTTGTAGCACATGTCTGTTGTGGTGGTGGTGTTCTGATACTCTACAGCACTTAGAAATTGCTTAGGTGACTCACTTGCAGAAAAAAAATGGGACTTGAAGCATTTGGGCATTTCTAATAATGGAAAGAGAGACAAGGGAGAGCGATTCTTTCCAAATCTGTTTCATTACAAAGCTCTTAAACATTTTTTTTTAATGTACTGGAGCACAATAATTGTAACAGAGTTCAGTTGCTTCATATATCTGACATTCAGTACATAAATTAGCTAAATGTGTCAAAAGACAAATAATACAGAAGGGCATATTATCAGTGGTGTTATAGTGGTGTTCTAATGGTCACATCAGTACTCTCACTTCAATTGAAATTGATCTTGAAATCTGTGTAAACTGAACATCTTCCAGTGAGTTTGAACAATAATTTAAATACAAGTTAGATGGAGAAAGCTTTGCATTCATGATATTTCAGGCATGCTGTGAGCTAGAAGTGCCTGTTCCATAAACAAGATCAGATATACACTTAGAGACCTGTATGTTGTAAGGTTTCACATGATCTACAGGTACATAATATTATCTCATATTTCCTAAAAAGCTGTAATCATGGGAAGTTTCTCCCTTGCAGCTACTGATGATGTCAACATGGCCTCAGGTAATTCTGCCTTGCTGCCAACTCGTTGCATGCATATTTTTGTACATCTTCCTACTCTTGAGATCACTTGGACAGCTGCAATCCCATGCAAGGGCCCCACTAACATTTGTCAATAGCTCTGTTCCAGCTTGCATTGACACTGTAAATGACTTTGGCAAGGTGGGTGAAATATTAATGTAGAATAATTGCTATGGTTTGAAAAGCCTCAGAGGTAATTGAGCCCAGCCATTAAGATGTCCAAGAAACATCCCTAAGGATTGGTTTTCAGATATTCCTCCTTGTCATAGGTGGAATAGTGATCTGGAGGAAGTACTTTCTTTCAAGCAAATTGAGAGCTTGCTCTTCCTTAATTTCCTCTCAGTGAACTCATTGCAGGTAAAGTCAGAAATTTCTGAGTACATCAGGCAGAGACCTGTGCTTAAAAAATACTGGTTGGAATAGAGATATTCTGACACTTCTTTAAGTCAATTTCTATTGTATTTCTTGTAGGAAATGATAATAAGTTATCCAAGAATGTGAGGGCAGTATGCCCTGCTGCTCCTCCCCTATACTCAAGTTCTATTTTGTTATTTGTGTTGCCACACTGTGTCTCTAGACCCCAGCTGTGATCAAGTTCTCATTGTGTGAGGGACCATAGAAATGGATTGTATGTCACAGTCCTTGCCACAATGACAGCACAGTTTAGCAGGGGAGGACAAAAAGGGGTAGCTAAGGTAACAGAGACATGCTGAGACTTGTGTAAAGTCACTCAGTGAGCAGCAGGAAGGAGCAGCCATAGGACCGTTGTTTCTAAGTCCCAATTGCACTGCAAAACTATTGACAGACGTTTCTTTTTCAAGGAAGACTCTCATCATAAAAAGAAAATGTTATTTTTGAAAGTTTTCTTGCTAAAGAATCTTTATAAATGGCAGACAGAAAAGAAACTGAGAAACCCTAGATAGATCATTTGAAGGAGAATTAGGTCTAAATCGCCTTGAAAAAGATTTGAAATAAGACTTGGACAGCTTTTAGTGACATTCTCCTAGTTACCAGCAAATTCCATGGAAGTTTCCTGTTGTTATTTAGATAACTTAAGAAACCCCAAACACAGCTCTACACTGGTAGTTTGGTCATAAAAATGGCACAGAAAAAACAGTACTCACAGTGACTTCTTTTAAACAATGTTCTATTAGTATTTTTATTAGAAACAGTATTTTCAGTTGGGCTGGGAAATGAAATTACATCAAAGAGAATCTGACCCCATATAGTAAATTTGAGTCTGTTTAACTTTTATCAATATGAGAATTTATTAGCAGATAAATAAATGGCTCCTTTTACCTTAGTATCTCAAGTTTCTTTCTGAAGTAGAAAGAAACACAAGAAGCAGTCTTGGAAAAAACTTACAGGTATGTGCTGCAAATCCACAGGTTATAATGATGTTAAATATTCAAGAAAGTAAAAAGAACAGAGGGATGAAAACAGTGGAGTGGTGAACAATGTGAATGATGCTCCAGTAAGTCTTTATTGACTTTATTGATATTGGTATTCATACCAAAGTCTGGTAGGAATATATGTCCAAATATCTATATACTGATATGATTTTTTTCCCCTAACTAGGTCTTCAGAACAGGTAGAAAATCTATCCTAAGAAACAGTTCAAGTCCTGTTCATTATCTTCAAAAAGGGTAAGTATTTGACTCATTTGCAGGTAGTGTCTTTTTGAGATATCCTGGTACAGACAGAGGGTTTAGTTTTATAACACTAAATTCTAGGGGAATTCTGTGGGATTTGAGTAAATCCATTATTCCTTACAATTTAAATATGAAATTTGACATTATCTAAGATAGATACAACATGTAATAAATTGTACATAATTTCTGTTGAAAAAAAAGACTCTTGTAGACTCAGAGTGTTCACTGAAGTGTGTTGATTGCCTTGGTAATTTCAACTAAAATTAAAATACATTACCTTCTGCATTTTTTGAATTATATTTTTATTTTTTCTCAATAAAAATACAAGAAAAGTTAATAGAAAATTGCTAGCCATGAATTATGAGTTTCAAACTTGTATTCCACTGGCTCCTGTAACACCTGTTAATAAGTAAACCAAGTAGCAGTGCCACATCACTGAGAATGACTCCTTTCAGTAATGAATGAATACCAATTAGGATATCAACATATTCAATGTTCTTATTCAATATTCTTGTTCTCTCTCAATATCGCTGCATTATTGCAAACTCATTTAAAGAGTTGTGTGGTAAAAACATTTATTTTACAGAACTGAGAGAATGAAATAAAAAAATATTTCTATATCTCAAAAAAATGGGTCAATTTCTTTGAAATTAAATCAGCTGATTACAAATTTACATCTTTCTAGTGCAATGTTAATTTTTATTTAATTTTTCTTATTCAGAACAAACAACAAACAAACAAAAAAAAACACCAAAAAAATCCCTTCAACATAATTTTCCACCATACGGCAGTGGTAGCTTCAGAGCAGTTCTTGTGCTAGGCGCTTTACTGTCTCTTTTATTCTGCCCTGTAAATGTAACAGTTCAGCAGAACCCAGCTTCCATTTGCTCCTCTGGTTTTAGTTCAGACAAACTAGACAGGTAGCACTGATGAGGGACAAGAGTCTTGCTATACAAAGGCAGGGGAATATTTGATGTGAGAATTTCTTTCACTTGTCCAGTTAGAGTCCTCATTAACATGTAGGACTGTTGAACAGAAGGAGCTAGGATAACACACCAGCTACAAGTCTCATTTACCAAGGTGCACATTTTATAGATTCCTGAGTACTGGTGAGCCAGAAATTAACTTCTCATGCTCCATACCTGCTAGGCTTTGTCTATGCTAGATGGATTTTGCAAAAAGTGAATCATAAGATCATCAGTCTCATCACAGCTCTGCTTAGGACAAGATCTGGTTATAGGATGCAGGTAGTTACATACCTGGCACCAATGACTTTTTGTTTTGGGTGTTGGTCAGATCTTTCCTTTGCCTCTTTTAAGTTTAGTGGTTTTGTCATTGGAGAGGAAGGGCATGATTGTTGCATGGTTGTTCCAATATCTTCCCCTTTTCTGACCTTTGAACATATTATATGATTGTGGTAATTTTGTTTGATTGCAAACTTAGACAGAAAAATAAAAGGGAGAAAGTAGCATCAACCCCAAAGTGGAACTGTTCAAATCCTGTGTATGATGCCATGCATGTAGACAAGGAGCCCAAGGCTTCAATTAATGAGTAGAACAGGTTTCCCTCTAGAGAGCAGCAATACCACCTAACCTACCAAGCTATCTGTCTGCTCTCCTTCGCCACCTTGTCCCCAGAGGTCCCTAGTGAGATGACTGACCTGGTCATTAATCATTTGCTAAATTGCTTGAGATACTAAGGCAAAAGGAGCCATTTTAGTTCTCTGTAGCCTACTGAGCTGTAGTTCTTGCGCATTAAATAAGGCAG
>WAAG01040931.1:0-14744 GCA_013390105.1 Tichodroma muraria
GATCATTGGGAAAACTGTATCATGCAAATTCCTTTTCTAGTATCTTTGGAAAGCAGTAGGATGCATATTTTGTATTCATATGCTGTTGTATAAAATGTAACACACAGGTAAAGTGTCAGATCCACGATTCTTCTAACCCTTTATTCTGTCCCAGGGAATGGCCAAGAGTGGAAGCTCACAGGTGTGTAAGAACATCTCTCGGTTCACTGTCCCAGTTTAAAGGAATTTGCTATTGAAGATATTTCCTCTTCAGAACATCTGTACTGTCATGCTTGAAAGCTGCTGCTGAACCTATTTTATACTAATTTGCCTAATTCTTTTTGAATCTATATATTTGCATTCAGAATATTGAAGTTATAAATGCTGCCATTTCAAGGTTCAATAGGTTCAAAAGGTGAAAAATATTTCCTATTTTTAACTTCAAATCTACAGAATGATTATTTCTTTGTGTGACTCTGAGTTTTCTTGAATGGTAAGGAACACTGAGAAATAATTTATGACCATTTTCTCTATTATGTCTAATTTTTACATCTAGTGCAACTCATATCGAAGCTGAAGATTTTGATCTTTTAAATTTATCCTTATTCAGAAAATATTCCATACTTCTGCTTGAACTGGTTACATAGTGTGATACTGAAGCATCCTTCTGTGAAAGGTGGTCACTAGCAGCAGTTTTTATGTGTGTGCTAGAGTTCTAGTCAGCGTTGAATGATTATCTCTTTTCTTTTAATTTTTGTCTTTTTGTCAGCATCTGAGTATTGAACTATAGTTTTCAGAAAATTATCCAGAGTAATCCTAAGATGTTACATGCATGTTTAAAGTAATAAACGCAGTCTGAGAAACACAGGTCTCTCTACCAAGGCCAAAGTATTCTGGCGTTTTCACCCAGTGAATTCACGCTGGAGCCCTGTGTGTGGCAGGGGAGGGTTGGTGTTTAACACAGTGGAGCTCTGACAAGTCACAGTTCTTGTGAGCCCTGTAGAATGTGGACTGCAAATAGAAACTGTGTTTTTCTAGATGAACAATTTGAAACACCTCATACTGACTGCAGATTTGCTATGACTGCTTTGTAGTTTTAATTAGCTACAGAAAAGGTGTACTGGTGTAATACTTAAGTGTACTTATGTACTGGTGTACTTAAGTAATTTAATACTCCTTCCAGGTTATCTAAAGCATTTCAGTATATATAACAGAATTTTTATATGTTTTGTATGACAGCAAGCTGTTGAGAAAGCAGTTTGGAAACTTTCTGTCAAAACATTTATAATGAACTAATACACACTTTAAAAGCCTGTTTTCAAAAGCTTGTTAGGTGTTGCTATGTTAAAATATGATATTCCATCCTTTTTTTCCCCAAATTTATCAGGCATTGATGTAAATGAATGTAGAAAATTTTCAGAAAAAATTAAGATGTAAATGCATGTTTGTGAACACATACCTCAAAAACTGCATCCAAGACTAATCATTGTAAGCATGCATACTACAGTTAGTGAACTGGTCTTTTGGTGTCAATAATAAAAAAATATATATTATTCTAATCCTTAATACTTAGTGTTTACCAGTGCCCTATTTTATGATCTAACTGCTAATTCCTAAATTGCAAACTCCAGAATAATTGTCCTCTTATTCAAGCTGAAGTTACTATACTTAACCAGTAAGTTTCTAACCACATTTTCCTCTGCGCTAGCTGCATGAAAATAAGGCTTTTTTGTAAGGCTACATATTTAGAGAAAATGCTACAAAATTGCCCCTGTATTAATAGAATCCAGAGCATTCCTTGGTGGTGGCTCAGCACATTACCATGTGAGTTGCCTGTCCTTGAAAAGGCATAATTTGATCTTAACAGTTTTCCTGAATTCTCTGGTAGTTACAGAGAACAAGTGACCACAGTTCAGCTCCTCAAGCTGAAAGCTGAGATTAGAACCACAGTGGTGCTGACTTATATATTTCTGAATTTCAACAAGAGAAGGAAAATTCTTCCTTGCAACTGAGTCTTTCTGATTCTAGTGAAAAGCTGGAAAACTGAAAATAGGGAAGTGGCCCCAGAAGCTTCTTCAGTCTGTCAGCTTCTATAGATATCTCTGTGCAAGGTAAAAGGCTGGGTTGTGTGCTAGAGCCAATAGAGATATCTGGTCAACACTAGGAAGGGCAGCATTACAACTCTTGAGCCCATACAAATTGCACATTTAAAAAAATATCATCAATATTTTTCAGATTTGTTTTAACACACTGTGTTTCCATTGCTAGAGATAAATCTTAATTACCAAGGAAAGGAGTGGTAGTAACTTAAGTGATATCCAAGAAATAAATTTGCCCCAAAGGAGGGAGTGTATCTTATCCTGCTAAATTTGTTTTGTGTTTCTTATATCCAAACATTGGTAAATTTTATTTGTAGTTATTGCTGCATGTTATTCCTTAGATTGATTTTTTTTTCCTTGACTTTGACTTGTCCAGCAGCATAAAGGTGGCCTGCTATTAGGTCTTGATTGTGTTTTATTTAAGTAATGATGGCTTTTGGATTAGTGAGATGATGTGAAGTGCTATTATTAATGGACATTGACCAGCAACAAAACAGAGCTGCTTAGGCAGGTCTCCAGTTGGCATAGTGAGGCACAAGTTGGAAGCCAGCCTGGAGCAGAGGAGGAGGGAGACTCAGCAGGGCATGGCACACAAGATGTCTCTGGCAAGCACATACAAGGAGCAGCTGAGAGGATTTGACATTCAAGCAGAGATGGCAGATACTGGATCTCCCACAAGGATAAACAGAATGCCAAACAGATAAACATGGTGTATAGCTTACCTGTGGTATAGCTAAGAAATGTGCCTTAATTGGACTGGATAGTTATTTACCTCACAACTTTACACACAGGACTTGCTTGTCAAGATGATCTTAGCAATCTATCTCATAAAAAGGATAACACTGAGTTAAAAAGAGTAAAATTTTGTTTATATGCAATGAGAAGTTGCATAGCATGCATAGTACAGGTTATGGAAATATTAGTTAATCTGTTGTTCAAAACTTAATTAAATTAGAGATTTATTTTTTAACTCATTAGTTGAATTTAACCTAATATCTATCTTTCAGAAAATAAAGCCTGCTGAGAAAGGAATGAATTTCTGTGTTGTTTTGTTGGGGGGTTTGTTTTGATTCATTTGGGTCTTTTTAATTGAGAACTTAACAGTTTATACTGAGAAACAGTTAGTGTGATCCTTTTCTGGAAGGAAGAGTTCCTTCAGGTACCTTTTCTTGTGTTTCTGTGGTGACTGGTCCATACCCCCAACTCTAGGCCTTGCACTCGTGTGAGCACACACACACATGCACGAACACAGCAAGATCTGAAATGTGCAGCCTCTGAAACAGCAGAATTGAACTTGTGATTTATTTCTCCAGGCGTTTCAAGATGCTGACACCACCACCCACAGAGGAGATGAGTAAGCGTGGATGGTACGTGAGAGAGAGACTGAGTCTCAGGTTATAAGAGGAATGTGTGCAGGGGAAGGGCCTGGTGTGCAGGAAATTTTTGTGCACAGAGAGAGGTGGAAGCAGAGCTCTAGAGCAGTCTGACAAAGGACAGTGCCTTAGTGAGGTTTCCCTGGTATTGCCACGGTGGCATGGGTGGCCATGACCCTCTTATAAAATGACCTTCTTATGGTTTCTGCATAATATATTGGCAAAGTCACTGGTAAAAGCAGCGCCAAGGATCACCAGATACACTGGTGAGTGTCTGGATTGCCTCCTCCTCCCCTCCTTCTCTGACCTCAGGGGTCGCAGGGCTGTGTACCTCACTTTTTTCCTCACTGCTCACCACCTTTGTGGCATTTTCCCCTGAAATACTCTTTTAGAGAGGCACCAGCAGCTTCCCGAGGGCTCAGCTTGTGTGGCTGTGGGGTGTTGTGGAGCCGGCTGGGCCTCCCCTCATGGCGGCCACCCCTCAGACACCTGGTGCAAGTGTGACCTTGCAACTTTACTGGGAGCATTTTTAATTCCTGCCAAAAAAAACCTCCTGAGAACTAAATAGAACTTGCAGGTATCAATGGAGAAGGGAATAGATGAAGTGGACAATGAACATTTGTTTCTTCGTGGTGTGATCTGGATGAAAAGTGCCAAGTCTGGGAGAACAGGTGTGAATATCCTTCAGCAAGATTCCCGCCCCTAAATGAATATAAACCAAAATCAGCAGCCTGGGATTTTTCCTGCCTTTTACATAGTTATGATTTGGTTCATTAACAAAACTGAAGACCTACCCCAAGCTGTCTGGCAGACCCAGGAGGGTGCTGGGGAGGATGGAGGATGGTACTGCTGGCTGGCAAAGCGGGCAGCAGTGAACTGGGCAGAGGAACCTCTGGTTGGGACTGCCTGAGCCCCTTAGGAACAGCTGGAGCAGCTGTGCCAGCTTCCCAGAGCCCTGCCGGGCATGAGTGGGACAGTGGGACTGCCTGAGCCCCTCAGGAACAGCTGGAGCAGCTGTGCCAGCTTCCCAGAGCCCTGCCGGGCATGAGGGGGACAGCACTGGGCAGCCATGTCTGTGGTTAGGACTGGGCTCTGCACTCTGCACTAGTGTCACCTCGCCTTCTTTGTATTTTTGGACAGTTCTTAATTGGAACTCATTAACTGATGGAAGAATTAATGGTGAAGATGTGGTGGTATGAATTAACTTCAGGTGTGCATGATAAGCTATTTAGTTGAGCAAACTTTTCTTTGGAGTATACTCCACAGCAAAAGAGATGAAACTTCAAAATATACCTCAAATTTATAAACTCCCTCTTTCAGTGCCTACCATGATTAAAATATTTGTGTCAGATATGATGGATGATGGTTATATGCTTTTTCTTCTACTTCTTGTCATTGCTTGCATAAATTAATGTGACAAAAGAAAGAATGGAGCAGAGGCAAAGGAATGTCACTAGTAGGCTTCTCTGTCATCCATCCACTGGTTTTATTACTTGCTGCCTTTGGTTTAAGTTCTTTTTTCAGAATAATAGAGACATAGGTCCATGAGGGAATGAGGATGCCTATACTGTGAAGTAGATGTAGATTTCTTATGAATTCTGGAATGCAAATTTGGCATTTTGCTTGGTCAAGGATTATCTCAGTCTGGTTTTAATTTTGTGAACATATACATTGACATACAGAAGGCAAGTAGTGGTCAATGCCAGATGCTTCAGAATTAACTGGGAAAAGCTGCCTCATGCTTCTAATTACATCTTAAATAAAGCAGATATGTTGGAAAAGGGACTTCTACCTAAGAACTGAACTGAACCATTGGGACACAGGGAAGATGGTGAGAGTATTGCTTATTTTAGTGTTGCTTACACGTGCAATTCTGGAAAGACGAGAGGGGGTCTCACAGGCTTGCTAAAAGGTAGCTAAAAGGGGAAAAAAGGAAAGAGGAAGGTAAATCAGAAAATTATATGCTTATGTACACATCTGCTTGACTCATTCTGAGTAACACAATTCATGAGTATTAAGTGAAGCCAAAATGAGAGGTTTGTAGATACATTCCTGGAAGTTACAGCATGTGCAGGACTCAAAACCTGACCTGGGAAGTTGGGATAAGGTCACTAAGAAGGAGCTAATATGAAACCAGAGTTTCATATCATGGAATACCCAGGATAACTTTGTATGTTGTAGAATCTGGGTTCTACTGGTGGTACCTTTGAGTGAACTGTCCTGCACACACTCACATCTTCTGGATGTGAGTACACATGGTTTTCACATGAAATCACAAAGCATTGGGATGTCTTCTGGACACTACAAAATATGAGGGAATTTGAATACTTACACAAAGTGGTTTTACTTGAAGTATCAGATGTTAATGCAGTTATCAATGGGATGTACCTTAAATATAGAGGACAGAAAAAAAAATTCAAAATTATCCAGCTAACAAACTAACTTAAGTCATATTTTCAAACCTGATTAAGGCATCCACATTCCTTAGGCCATTTGAATATTTTGCCTCCAGGGCATTTTGAGAAATATTTAGTGGAGATCATGATGAATTCAGAATGCAAAGAATATTGATTAATAAAATACCTATTTGAGCATATTATTGTATATTTTTCTTTGTCTTGTAGTATTATTCTATTTGTTACAGTCAGCTGAAGGATTCTTTTTCCTCTTACAGCCTCTGGCACACAGTAGATATTCAGCTAATTATTGGCATATGTTCTTGAAATGGTTGCTCTGAAGATGGCCTGTAGACAAAACAAAATCTGTGGAATCTGTTGCACTATTTAAACAAACCAAACAAAACCAGTACTTAAAAAGGCAACAGGTAACACTGTAGTAAGAAGTTCTCTCAGCCTTATTTCTTACTTGTCTGAGAGGAAAAATTGTTGAATGCATTGTGTATGGGCCACATAATTCTTAATCCGTGATTTCGGAGGTTATCCAGAAAAAATCAGGCCTATTAAAAATTAATTACTCCTGAGGTTCAAGACAGGTCCTAGAACTTCCTCTGAGGGAAGCTTTGTGTAATTTTGGGGAAAACTACGCATCCATGTGTGATTGTGTTCAGTTACCTTTTTTTGCATGTCCAGTCTTATTGTTTCTTAAATTAGGAAATAAATTCTTACATTTTTTCTCCTTCTTCAGTATCTAGGGAATTTCTTTCCTTCTTTCCCAACTATCTATTTTTTTGTTCCCAGATTTATACTTTCAGCTTGCTTTTGCAGGTCTGAAAAGTTTTGATCCAAGTCTGTATTTTGCCAAACTTTTTTGCCTTGTGATAATTTTGTAACTGCCTTGAAAATACTCTGAAAATATTATTGCTTTGCTCCTTTTGCTTACCCAACTTTTGCCAGGTGACTGGCAATTGGCTGTTGGCTCCCCTTGTAATGTCCGGCTAAATTAAGTGCCAGAGATAACACAGAGGTGAGGACTAATTTCAAGTGAGGTCGGAGTAGACCCCTACCTCCAGCAAAACATCCACATCCATTCCAGGTTCCTGAAAAGCCATGCTCACAGCAGCTGCAGGTGAAGAATGAGAAGGTGTGTAATTCAGTAGCTGTTGCACTGAGGTCCTTACAGCTTACTCTACCTCACCCACTGGCAAGTCACCTCTGTCTCATTCACAAGGAAGTAAAATTTTATTTTTGCACTACATCTGTGAAATATATTTACTACTTCTAACAAAGGAACATTATGCCAGCTGTAGATTGGAGGTCTAGGGAGTGAACTCTGGGTTACAGGAAAATTTAAAAAGGCCAAGGAGGAAGTGATGGCTCTTCTTCCTTCTGGGGTGTTTGGAGATTTTGCAAAATAAGATGCCACTTTCTTAGTTCAGTTTTTAAATTAATGATCAAATATGAAGTATATGGACTTTTATTATCTGTGCACTACTCTTCCAGTGGGGTTTTACTATAGAAGAGTGAAAGTTTGGGAATATATATGGAAAACCTCTAGGTTTGTGGAGTTTTTTTACCTTTTTATACTGTTTTGAATGAAACATTTGGGTCCCACAAATATGTTTAAAATTCATTTTTTTCCAGGGAACACCATGTGGGCTGCTCGATGTCTTTTTCAGATGTGAGGAAGTATTGGAGTTGGAATAGGTTAAAAATACTCTTTCCACTTCTGGGGAGAGGAGATCTGGGATTCTGGTTGGTTTAAAAAAAGAATCTTTCCAAACCAAATCATAGTACTAATAGACCTGTTAATACTTATTATGAAAAGCTCTGTGCTCACTAGTATCAGGCCTTATTTTTTTACAAAAAACCTCGAAGTAGCCTGTGTTTATGGAAAATCTTAAAGTAAACTCTGTGTGTGTATGTGTGTGTATGTGTGTGAAAAATGATAGATAGAAATATGTCCTCCTTAACCTCTTATTTAAATTGTAGGTGTCAGTATCACGCTGCAGGATAGGAGAGCTAGAAGTTGATTGTGCTGAGAATGGTGCCTGGAGACATAACTGAAAAGGTGGGTGACACTTGCAAGACACAGGGAAGGAGTCTGATAAGGACAAATTATTTCCTCTGGCATTTGTTTGAAAGATTTGATTTTAGAGTCCCAAAAAAAACAAACCATAACAAAATAAACCCCCACCAACTAACACACCAGCAACCAACTTTTCCAAAATGTTAAAATTTCTTCTTAAAAAAGATTCACCCTTTCAATGAGTGCAAGTTTTCTGGGCAAAGCACAAATCCTCTGGGATATTAACTGTGGTGCTGGAGGGTGGCTCTGAGCACCTCTCTGAGTCTGGGCTGGCTGCCCTGGGGCTGTGCCAGGGCCTGGGCTGCACTCAGGCTGTTCCTGGGCCCTCACTGTCCCCACAGCCTGGATCTGCCCCGGGGTCTGCAAAAGCTGCCTGTGGTGACAGTAACACCAAGGGTCTGGCTTAACACAAAGCACAAAGGAATTGTATCATTTGTGTACAAGGTCACTTGAACTATAATTTTCTCCAGATTGACCCCTTTCATTTACCCCTTGCATTGCTATACCGATATTTTACCTCCAGAAAAATTACTTAGCTAAAGAATCTCTCCTAAAAATGAGATGTATTTATTACTTTAAGAATGTTTCTATTGCATTTTTTTGCCTAGGCCTTGTATGCCTTTCCAAATGATGATATTTAGACAAATTGGAGAGAGTTTATTTACCAAATACAAATGAAAGGAGAGAGATTATTACCACCTGATAAAATGCTTTAGTCAAAGAGATAGCAATTGGTCCAATCTCTCTGTATTTAGAACAGCTGGAGGTTTAAACTACACAAGAATATGGGTGAATGCACATTGATCAATACATATTTGTCTTCTAAATTACTTTTGAAAGTATATTTTTGCTCAGCTGACAGACAAGGCCTAAATAAAAATAGTCTGATTTATCTGCTTTTCCTGAGAAACAATGTAATGAAGTGGACTGGCTATATGTTTGTTCTTTATTCACTTCTCAGCATTCCAGCATCTCATTCCCTTAGTAAAGTGTAGGATGTGGTGTTAAGCTTGTATCTCACACAGAAAGAATCTGATTACATAAGTTTATGATTTGATCTTCCTCTTAGTTTGGAAAATCTGTGATTTTACTAGATGATGTTCTATAATGAATATACGCTACTATATATATATTAGATTTATTTCATAAAGTCAATCAGATCATCACATAATGCTTTACATTAACCTTATTCTAATTTTTTCAAGCTTTTTCATGTTACTTATTAGAATATCCACTGGGACATATTTTTAAAAATAGTGTACTTTCTGGGATCAATGTAACTGTTTCTTTTTAAAACCTAATGGCTTTTTTCCTGTTAAATAAAACTGGGACTTCCTTCCTCCTCTGAACTGCTGATGCATTCCATATACAAAATTTGATTAATTTAAACATAGAATAAGTAGATCACTTGTTCCTAATCTTGAATTTCATATGGATCCAGTATTTAAGTCTGAATACTACACACCACTTATCCTAGAAATGGTAATTTTTCCTTGCTCCACCATCAAATATTAGATTATTCTGGCAGATTGTTCTGCTGCTTCTGCTACTTCTGATGTATGACTTCCCCAGAAATCACCTTTTAAACCTCAAATTGTCAAATTTAGGAAAAAATGTTAAAAAAAATTTCAACTGGAGTCCAAATTTATTTGCTCTTTATAAAGTCTCACTTTGTCCCAGTAAAAGATGGATAGACTTGTGTAGAAAAAAAAATTGAAGTATGCTATGGAGTCTTCTCTGAATATCTTTCTGAGAAGAAAAAAATAAATGTAATCCAGAAAATATTTCTGTCAAGAACCAATAGCATATAATTAGCAGTCAACGTGTAGAAGAGGTTTTCCCTGATATATATCTAGCAGCAAAGTACTGATTTCTGTCTGGAAATTCCATTTTATTATGTAATATATTTTGGAGCAAATCAGCAGCTATGGAGCCAAGACACAAGTGCTACAAGAAATGGAATTTTCATTACTGCAAAACCACTGCTGTATCTTTCAACTGCTTTAAATAAATCACTGAAAGAAAAATGTATGAACGAGATCTGGTACTTAAAAACCAATTTCCACAGCTTGCTGCATGGCTGTATCGAGTATTTCTAAGAAGTGTGGTGTACCTTGCTGCAACAAACACTAAGCTAGACGTTTTAGAACGACTAAGCATATGATGTAATTGTTCTTGATTTTTCTTCTTAAAACATGATTAGAGATTTAAGAATTTCAGGAAGGAGTGAAGATTATTAAATTCCTTCACGTATGTCCCCATGTCCTCATGATTCATACCTGAGAGAACCCAGGCCAATCCCTACATTCCCTTTTAGAATGGCTTTATAATGTGCTTAGTACCAAATGAAGTCAGTGGCAAAATCTTATCAGGGCTTAACTCTCAGTTTGGTGGGGTTTTTTGCTTATTTTTCTTTAATTTTTCCCCTTTATTAATGAGTATATTTGTCCTTAAAGATGTCAGACAATGAAGTTGTTGTATATTCTATGAAGTGCTTAATTTTATCTTTACATGATTCTACTTTTTGAGATTGTGGAAACATGAGAATTCAGAGAAAAAACAGAAAATATCTCTATACTCTCTCTAGAGTATAGGTGCATGGTTATAGAATATTCAGGCTGTGCAGGTACATGGGAAGCAGGTGTGAAATATGTTAATCAGGAAAAGAAATTGGGTGTTAGGCTAACTCAGACCTGTAACTTCTGGTGATAAGCCACAGATGCATGCAGAGCAAACCTACCATCAGCATCTTCAACAATCAAGCAGAAGTTTCAGATATGAGGCTTGGAAACAAAGCTGGATTTTATTTCACAAATCCTCTGGTTGTGCAGTATAAAAGCTTAGATTTAAAAATTCCTGGGCATCCAATTTCATGCCTGACTCTGTCTGGAAGTTCAAGTGCATCTTTCTGGTAGTGTTTAAGGGTTCCATAGTCTAGTTTGGGGGTGGTTGTATGATATAACAATCAGTGCTCAAATAAGCTCGACAAATACTGAGAAAAATAAATATATTTAATATGTGAGAGAATCTCATTGCTTTTAGATCACTTTAGTAACAATGAATAATAGAAGTATTTAATGTAATCTTGTTTGTCTGAAAAATTAGACTTGAAAACCCAGGAAAGCTTAGCATGATCCTTACTGCAGAACAAACCTAGTCATACTTACCCACTGAAATACCTATTTATGAAGAATTTATCAAGCATATGGAGGGTTTTTTTGAAAAATGTGGTGATGGGCCTGGTAAAACTACTTTATTAGTAATGTTTTTAATACATCTCTTGATATTCAGTGTTAGCAACTCCCCTGAAGACAAGTTTAAGAATATAGACATATTCTTTTGTAATATCTTTCAAAATAAGAAAAGCAAATGAAGTTCATAAAAAGCCCTATAATAGTTAAATACTGGAATATTCTGTCCAGAGTAGTGTTGGGATCTCTCTCTTGGGCTATAGTCAAGACTCTACTGTACAAGACCTTGAGCAACCTGATCTAATTAGTCCTTTTTGGAGCAGTGGGTTTGACTAAATGATCTCTGGAGGTCCTTTCCAAACTAAATTACACTATTATCCTAGACTTAAGGGAATACAGACTTAAAAGTGGAGTAATTCACTGTTGTTGCTGAGTTATATTTCAAGTAGAGGGTAAATCAGCAATTACTGCAATACCATTGTAGTGTGCTGACGTACGGGGAGTTCATGTGATTTGATGAAACCCTAAATTGATGAAACCCTACTTAGGTGTGAGCTGCAACTTACATTTTCTGAAGTAGCTATTTAGTAGCTTTGATTTTTGTTCTTTATCAGGAGAATACTTTCCATACCTATGTATGTGTCTGTGTTTACATTATCTAGGGCTTGCACACTGTTGAGTACAATCTCATTTTATGAGGTTTATGACAAATAATGCTTGGGGAACCTAGAGCTCTGAAGTTTGTCTCTGCCCCAAGGAAGTAAAACTGTGAGTTCTGGACATACCACACAATCTTTTTTGTCAATGTCATTGGCTGTACAGCTGGAAAGTTCCCCTGCTGCAGACTGAAAATGAGCTATCTGGTCTCATTTTTTTATGAAGAACAAACTTACTCCCTTGTTTGTTCCTCATGTTTTAGAGTGCTTCACTGTACCTTTCCTTAGCCTGCTCTTCAGAGAACAAATCTAGTTCTTTCAAACATTCTGCACACCTGAAAAGCTTGCACTTTTTCTCCATTCCTGATTCTCCCCATACATTTTACATGAAGTGGGATGCTCAGAGTGTGATACAACCTTCTAGAGAAGTCATTACCAATGCTCTGTAGGATGGAAGAATTTAATTTTGTGTTGTGTCAGGTATCCCTCACTGTACCACAAACAGGATATGTTGCCTTCAAATAAAACTTCCTACAACTCTTTGGTTTGGGTTAAATATTTGATTTTTAATGTAATTGCTGTTCTGAATGCCTCTCAACTAAGTTCAAGTTGCTGCTTATCTACATGTAGCACTTCACTCTTATAAAACAGCTACAAACTGTATGTGCAAATACAATTTGTAGCTGTTTTATAGGATCACTCTGTTAATTTTCAAGGCATAGAAAACTTTTTTTTTCAGCTGTGCAGGATAAAAATGCATTGTATGTGCATTCAGAGCTATAACAATAATGTCAGCTCTAATTCCCAAGGCAGCTTGGGTATTAGAGCTGGTTTTGAATGCCACCAGTGAAGGACTTGCTCTCCTGGTAGCTGATTAAAATTTCAGTCAAATCAGAACGAATTATGTCTGCGACAGAGAATTGGCATAATGCAGTGATATGTGTTACCTTAAAATACCTCTTGATGAGAAAGGATCTATCTGCCAATAGATGAACTTGGGTTAAAAATCATACTTTAGCTAAAAAAAATTCAAATATGAATGAGTCAGCTGTAGGATTTGGCTTTGATTTTTTGCTCTGAGGTAACCAGACTTTCATCTGCTGACTCACTCATTCAGACCTGCATTCAGCATNTTAATCTGAAAGTTGTCATGTGTCTTCCGATTAGATTTTGGGCAGAGGATCCAGAGTTTGTTTCTTTTAATGATGCAAGAGAAGAAACTAAAATAGCTGTGCTTGCAAAGACTTCACTTTGATGGAATGCCAAGAGTCATTGTAATTTATAGTTTGAATTAAAGATTACTGGTTTCCCAAAACAATGCACTGTGTCCCAGAAGGACATTATTATCAGGTCCTTGTTAGTAAATGGCCTCACAGTATGTAAGTGCTCACATTCTCTTTTTAAGGGTGTTTGTAAGTATTTTTACGATGCTGTGAAATCGTATTTCATAAGAGTAACGTGACAAAATTGTTACCACATTATATATTGTAGCAACTTTATGAGTTTTAAATTCAGTTGTTGAAAAACAATATGTGTGGAATAATCAGAGAAATAATTTCCTTTCTGATAGTAACTAATGTCAATAGCTCTGTTTGTTTTCCTATTTATAGTACCAAGTTGAAAGGAAGTCTTTCAATCTACTGTGTAATTAGTACATATTTTCAACTTTTTTTCCCCTGACCTGCTATCCAGTTCTTAGGGGGAGAAAGAAAATGAGTGGAAGACCTAAGAGTACAAAGTTCCAAATCTGCAACGGGAAAGTAAAATAAATTTGAAAAATTAATCCCTTTGGACCCTGGAGTCCAATTTTCCAGACACAAGCTCCACTGGAATCCACTGTTACCACTGCCAAGGAGTTGAGTCCCTTTGATATATTTTGTTTACTTATCCAACTCACTTTGACTTTTTGGTCTAGTATGTTTGATTCCCCACCTACTGAAAACATATCAGCCTATTTCATTTCTAAAGACAAACCAAAATAATCACCCCAGCTGCACGGGCAGGAGACTACCAGTTTAAAGCACTGGCCTCTGCTTCTATGCTTTTATTTTCAGCAACAGTGTTTCAGACAGACAGGTAAAATGCTGTGGTTCCTGGCTGGTGTGTGACCTCAGCTGTCACCTGTCTCTGCTTGGTCAGAAGGGCAGTGCTACGGCAAATCTTCCCACTCTGTCCAACATCTGCTGAATTTCTCTTGGGACAGGGATGTGGTGGATATGAAAGGTTGTCTTAGAACATATCAAGAAAATGAGATAAATGTAGTTCTTAGTATGTACAATTCCGTGTGGTGACACAACTGTTTGTTTGACTTTTGAAAATACTGTTATCCTTCCCAACAAGAATTTCTACTCTCCCCCACTGCTGCAAAACCAAAACAACCAATAAGCCAAACAATAAACAAAAAAAAAATAATGATTAAGGAGCATTGCTGAAAGAGCCAGTCTTGACTCCACAGCAGTAAACTGCTGACCTCTTGCTTGATGGGACAGAGATTCCCACTGGTGGGAGAACTCATGTTTTTTCAGCTTTATTTTCTCCAGAAGGAGAAAATAATTTTGGTGCAGAAATCAGATATTAAATGGGAAAGCTGCTCTCATATTCTACCTGAGCAATGCAACACTGTATTTGTAACAGAAAGTTGAATAATGATGCTCACTTTCAGCAGCTATATTATCTAAACTGATTTTCTTTCAACTGCCTAGCAAAACAGTTTCTGTGCATTTTCTTAGTGAACTAAATGGTATTGCTGCTTGNGAGAAAGGATCTATCTGCCAATAGATGAACTTGGGTTAAAAATCATACTTTAGCTAAAAAAAATTCAAATATGAATGAGTCAGCTGTAGGATTTGGCTTTGATTTTTTGCTCTGAGGTAACCAGACTTTCATCTGCTGACTCACTCATTCAGACCTGCATTCAGCATACAATGAAATAAGTGAAGATTTTTCCCCTTTGCTTTAGAT
>WAAG01040945.1:238-15087 GCA_013390105.1 Tichodroma muraria
ATATGAGTAAATTTTTTTTTCTTGCTTTTTGATGTAGAATCGTAGAATCATTAAAGTTGGAAGAGACCTCCAAGATCATTGAGTCCAACCTTTGAACACTGCCATGAGGGGGCAGAGGCTCACCAGTGGGGTATAATCGAGGGAATTTTGTAGGACTGATCTCTTCAGAGCTGGGGATCCAAGCAAGACCCTCATGGTGTTCTGCCAGTCATGTTAGCTGGAGCTGCTAGTGGGAGGCAAGAAGCACTGGGTCGTTCTGGTTCCCTGATAGCAAAGTGAAATCTTCTGCTACCTCTCCGTTGCACCAGGAGGAAAGGAAAAGCAGTGTTTCTGCCTGGAACCCTGCACCCTTTACTGTTACTTGCATTAGGATTTTAATTTTAAATTATATTTTGTGGTAGCTCATTAGCTACTAACAATTACTAGGCTTTTTTTACTGGTACCCTGACAATATCAACAATCCCTGAACTTCTTGTTTGTGACTGATTTCAACTGTTTTGATCCATCAGTTAAGGATTACTGCACAGACAGTAGTTAAACTTGGTTTCTCTGTTGTTCCTTTGCTGTAAAATATTGCAGGAGTTGCAGGAGGGAGCTAAAATTTTATGCCTGAAGTACTTTTAGATTTCTTTCAATGTTAACAGGAGTTATGAGCTTATGCAGAAAATTTCTTTATCAAAAAATGCAATTAAAATATTCGTGTTAAATGTGGAATTTCCCACTCTCCTCCTAGTTGGTCCTTCATGTCTCAAAGTAAAAGTCTATGAATTCAGAGGAAGTGAGGGACTTTGACTAAAGTAATTTATGGAAGGCTATTTACGAATTATGGTTTTGCTTCAGTGTTGTAGAAGGGAAAGGAGAAAAAATAGATAATTCTGCAATTTTAATGTTTTGTATACTAAAAATCTAGGTACAAAAAATCTTGATGAAAAATGTGACTACACAGGATGTCTAACACTCAATTCCTAATAGGAACAGGAAAAGGGGAAAGATTCTGTATTGTATGGTGTTAGATAAATATAATCTTATTCAAACTTTTCATTAGTATTTATAGAAATAATTGTTGAACTGAATTGGTAGGCCAGGAATTAAGCTACTTTTTCATACTTTGGCTCTTTCAAAAGCAGTGTCAGCTTGTCCTGTTTTTCAGTCCAGTGCCACTTATGAGCTGTCTTGAGGCCACCTGTTAATCCTTATTTTATCTCAAGTTGCTACACTGTTCATATCTGTCAATGTGAGTCTTTTCCCTTACATTATTGAATACTGCCTGTTCTCAGCCTGGTTAATTCTTAATTTTCTTGCCTCTTGGTGTCTAGTTGTGAGCTAGCATTTGCCTTCTATTTAAATCACTCTTCAGAACTTGTTGGCATTGGCTATGTTTTATTGTGGTTTTGGGGTTTTATTTTTTATCCTGAAGCATTCACACGGGTGATGAAAAGGTTAAAAAGTATGTGACTCAGATATCTGAACACTTGCTTTAACTGCATACATGTTGAGAATAAAGGAACACAAGCTTATGTTATGTCTTTTTATATTTATAAACAGAATCTTAAAATTCACAAGGAAATGTTGTTAGGAGTTGTCTTTCCTAAAAGCAGGAATGTTCCACTAACTGCATTTATGGGTAAGGTATGCTCAGTTCCTGATGTGGATGTTGCATAAGGATGACAGTAGTGCAAAAGTTAGGCTGATGCTTTCATTTTGTGGGATATAGAATTAATATAATGAAAAAAAAACCCTTAGTTAAATAATTAAACTTGTAGCATCCAAAACCTTGATGGCTGTAACTCTGGGGCTTATAATCCTACTTAGTGATACAGAACTGGGTTTCTATTCAGTTAGCACTAAATAATTTAAAACATTCAGGTCTATACAGTAATGAAATGAACAGTCTGCTTTGGAACTGTGATTATAAAAAATATGTTTTCCTGGAGTATGAATCCCTGCACGCTTGGAAAATTTTGACTTGTTACAAGAGGTGAGCTTTCCACCTCGGTGTACCTTCATGTGAGTACCTAACAGTTCTGAGTAGGTTTCAGTTTACTCACCTGGCTGTTGTTTCTCCACTGGATCCAGGACAGTAGACTTTGGGGTTTTTTTAGTTATTTCATTTTTAATGTCCACTGGTGAGTTACTTGTGGAGCTTCTAGCATTTCTGTGCCCTGATATACAGGGTATATTTCCATTATTTTTCTGGAACATGACTTGTAGGAGCAGCTAGTCTTTGTAATGCTGACTTACAACTATACTAAGTTCCTGGAGTCTTTGTATGAAGTATCTTGTATAGTCTTTGAAAAATAGAGGGTATTCTGCCTAACAAGACAATTTATGCTTCTTCCAAAATGTAGCAGTTCAAGAACTGGGAGGACAAAGAATTTTTCACAACAGAAACTGATGCCATCTCCATGCTCTGCTAGCTTCATTTTGTTAACATGAAAATGCTGCAGATCCTTAGGAGAGTAATTTCAAACCCAAAATATTTGTATATCATGTATTGAGAGAAAATCCATTAACATCTCAGTAAAGAACTAATTTACTTAAAATTCCTTTTAATTGCATGTTGTAAAAGCTTGTAGAAGTGTTACAACCTAGTCCTCTCATTTTAAGTATAAATTAACATAGTCCATCAAGGGGAGCAGAAATTTTGGGTTAGTTTCTCTCTGGAAATTCAACACTGTGGCCAGGAAAAGAATCTTAAATACTTTCCTATTACACTACATGCTTGGACCTTTCTACATGGGGAGGAAAACCCAAGCAGACCTGCTTGTGTGTTTATAACTTCAAATTTCAAGATTTCAAGGCATTGTAACAAAGAGCTATAATTATGGTATCGGGTCTAACCCTAGCTGGCAGCTGAGCACCACCCCTGCTCATCCACTCCTGCCCCTGCAGTGAGATGGAGGGGAGGAGTTGCAAGGGTAGAATTCAGAAAATATGTGGATTGAGGTAAAGGAAGTGTAATAATTTGGGGGAAAAAACCCCAAATGAGCGACAAAAGAGCAGAGGAAAATAAGAACTGTGAAAGAACGAATGATGCAAAAGGAAAAGAATTGCTTGCTGCCGAACAACTGATGCCCAGCCAGTCTCTGAGCAAAGTTAGCCCTGGCCAACATCCACACACACCCTCATTCCCTCAGTTTTTCATGCTGAGCATGATGCCACGTGCTATGGAATATGTCTTTGGACAGCTGGGGTCAGCTGTCCTGGCTGTGTCCCCTCCTGGCTTCTTGTGCACCCCTGGCCTGCTCGTTGGTGGGGTGGGGTGAGAAACAGAAGAGGCTTTGATGCAGTGTGAGCCCTGCTCAGCAGTAACTGGAACACCCCTTGTTATCAGCACTGCTTCCTGCACAAATCCAAGACAGTCCTCTACCAGCTACTATCTAGAAATGTAGCTCAATCCCAGCCAAAAGCAGTGCAATATGTTATCATGGTTCGCTATAAAAAAGCAGCTATAAATAAGGTAAAATTGTTGAGGACTTTGCAAAAAAGAACATGGAATAAGACAGTACTACTTGAACTACTGTAAAGGAATGCTGTTGATAGCCTAGCTGCTTGGACATTTTAAAAGAAATTCAGGATCAAGTTCAGGATTCTGCCAGTTGGGTGTACTGTTTTCTACAGAGGCAAGATGGATTGCTCATTTGAAACCTACTTATCCATAGTGAAGACTGCTAAAATATAGATGCTGAACTGAAAGATGACTCTGTTTTCTAATCTCAAAATACTCTGAAGTGCTTTTGAATCACAAAAGAGAAGGTTAACACAATGATGTATTTTCTTTCTCTTGGAAAATACCATCATGTGCCAAGGTGACTTAGAGATCTATAAGAACTGTCACCATAGGTTCTTTGATCCAGTCTTTTCATATGTACGGTTCATGTGGAGGAAGTGTACTGGCATGGCATGTCACTGCAGTGAATAGGTGTGTGTCTCATTTCTAAAAGAAAAAACCCTTCAGTCTTAAAAAACATTTGGTTTAAAAACTCATCTTTTCCATTCTTTTAAAGGTTCTGTCTTTTTCATAAGTATTTTCTCATTAGTTTTTTCTCAACCAATAGCATCTCTTCTTCAGTTTATTACAGTAGTTTATAATACTTTGCAAAGCAGACAAAAAAGCAGGTATTTACTTAAAGGTTGAAAAAGTGGTTCTGCATTTGAGAGCTTATGTGGTATAGTCCCTCTATGATGTGAATGACAGGGAAATTGATTTATGGCTTTGCTTGCAAAGGATCTCTTCTTATGCAGGTGTACTCCTAGCACACAATTTGAGGGGTTTCTGCCTTTTCAGAATATTGCCTTTTGATCTCTTTCCATTTGATACTGGCTTTACAGAATTGTTGGCAGTGCTTGTAGTCCATGTGAATTGTGATGGAGTTTTTTATAATTGGTCACTTTACATGAAGTTTTACAGATGTGGAAGTATTGATGAGTTTTTAATTTTCCTGTCTTATGGCAGACTCGAGGGGGATAGGTATTTGGGGAGAAATTTGAGCCAGGGGCATTAAAGCTTACTCTACCCTACTTAATCTTTAGATTTACTTTAGAAATCATTTGTAGAATGCTAGTTTGGCTGAGTCATTGAGAAGTGTAAAATTCATTGATCTTGTTGACTTCATGCATTTGCAAGACTTTGTACATTTGCATGACCCACAGGGACTATTTCCTTTTCATTTTGTGAGCTAGATGGGTATGAATTTTTTTTTATTAATTGAGTGTGGAAGAAGTGCATGTGAGGTTTGATGAGACGAGTGTGGGTTGTTATTCTTGTGATGGTAGTAGTGAAAAATAACGGTGATGGTCTTCATCATTCCAGTACATAAGAGGGTGAGCGGACAACTGAGGACACTGGAATTCTGCAAAAGCATATTGTGTGGTACCGGTTCCCCTCAAGGGTAAAAGCAATATTAAAAACATGTCAGTGTTCCCTGGCACTTGTTTAAAGTCACTGAAGCATCTGAGCACTAGGCAAGAGGGTGTATCATAAGAGGGGAGAATGCAGGCGTTGTCTTACAGACGCAAAAATGTGGAATTAGGTTAAGGAATATTTAGAGGCGCTTTGAAATCATATTGGTTGGTTTCAGCAGATACAATTTCCACATGTAATTCCCAGAGAAAAAATTTATTCCTATTGCATCTAAAGGTTTGTTGTGGTTTTTTTGGAGGCAAGTTGTAGAAAAACCCAGGCTCTGCTCCAGAGATGAGTGGCTATTTTAATGGTTTGGTGGTCTGTCAGATACCTAATCTCTATAATAATCTTGGTAAATTTGGAAAAATTTTACAAGCAAGCAGCAGTGTCAGTGGCTCCCCTGTGACTAAAATGAGTTTGGATTTGCATTCTGCTAGCTGGAGAAACTGGGAAGCAGCTCTGTACTGTGGATGTGGATAGCCTGTGTTCCTTCTCCTTTTGACAGTCAAAAGTGGATGCCTAATACAGACCTAAGGCAGGGTTAATATATACATATAACAGATTTGTTCTCAGTTTCCAGCTGTTGAGGAACTTTCTGGGCCACTGGCAGTTTCTATGTGTTTAGAATCCACACAACAGATTTCTGTGAACACAGAAAATAAAGTTCTTCCTTTTATTGCTTGCCTGTCTGGTCTTAAGGCAGAATAACTTCAGCACCAATTTGTGTGTGCCTGGTTTATGTCACTTTCAGTCATTCCTAATAAACAGCTGCAAACAGTAGTTGTGGCAGTGAAGGTGATTAAACGTGTAGTGCAAAAGTGTAATTTAGTTTTCTGTAATTCTGATTATCATCTACTTTCTTAAGCCTTTGAAAATTCTTTTAGCAGTTCATGCCTGTTGTCCTTGAATGGCAATGCATCATCTAGATTTCCAAATCCAAGTGGGAGAAAGTTAATATGTTTTCTCTCTTCTGTGTCATGGTGATTAACAGTGTGTATATCAGAATATCAGCCACTTACAGATGTCAGTTTAAACTGCTATAACTTGTTCATCTGTGTCTGCACCATAAATAATAAATTCACTGTAAAATGAGTTGGCTAAATAGAGTCACTGGGTTGCATAGGAGTGGCTTCTGAAAGTACTGGTGAGTGTGAACTGCTCAAGGGCTTTAGGGTCAGATGTGTCCCCTAAATGGAAAGTGTAAAAATTTTGTTATGTGTAAAAGGTAGCCCAAGTAGCCAAAGTTTGCAAGAATTCATGGCTTGTGAAATGCTTCTGCTCTTTAGATGAAGGATAATATGAAAGGTTAATTAAAAAGAATAGGGGAATTTTTTTGTCTTACTAAATTCCTATTTTCCTGGGATCCATCCGTACTATGTATGTGCAGAACACACTACAAAATGGATGTAGTGTATGTGTATATGTGTGTATGTATAGTGGATGTACTATATACGTATAGTATATATGGATGTTGTATAGCGTATGGATGGAACACACTAAAAAATGGATCGAGAGTGGAGCAGGAGAAGGAAAGAACTTTTGCTTAAATTCAGAACCCTTTATTCATTTTTTTGTGTCTTAGATGGTTGAATTATTATTCAAAGCTGCCTTGGCAGCTTCAGAGTTGAAGTTTTCAGATGGTATTTCTGGATATCCTGTCATACCATGGCTCGAGTGACTTTAACATCTTTGGTTGTTGATGTAAGGTAAAACTGTATCTTGCTGCAAACAACTAGGTGGTTTAAATTGCTTTCAGAGCAAGATTTGCATTATTTTACATATACATATATATATGCACACACACACTATTGTATTTTAAATACTTAACAACTTAGTGATACATTAGAAAAATAACAAATTTTTTATTAAGTAAACGTTCATATTTGTACAATATGAAGTGTGGCTGGGATCACAGTCTTTTTAGCATTTCCAAAGTGCAACTGTTGTTTTCATGACATTTATAAAAACTGTTTAAGCTTAGCAGGGAATTCATGCTAAGCTGCTGGGTATTTCACAGAATATTAGTTAACAAACATTTTAAGTATTACATGGAAAGTGAGCCATAAGTTATTTCTGCAATTACTTAGTGACTAATTGGTGACAGCTGAAACTAAAAGCAAAACTTCTGGTCTTTAACCACTGCTGCAGCTTTTGTGCTTGTTCAGGTGTAGCATAATTATATATTTTGAGTTCCATAGGTTAATGATGAATTGAGTTCCTGCTGACAATCTCTCCTGTTGTTCTACACAGATGATGCACGTTTTAATGATGGTGTATGTTAACATGTTGGCTTTTCTTCTAGTTAATGTAATGTTTCAGTGAGCCAGGTGTTAAAGGACCATTAAGCTGCATATAACAAACACCAGTAGCAGATTATTAATTTTTGAAGGCAATCACCGTGGTCTAAGTGTTTTAGCATTCAAAATAATTAGCAGGGAGCACTGAATGTGAAGTGTGATTTAGCAGGGGGATTTTGTTAGTAAGTTTTCACTTCTGGTGTAACTAACAGAAAACCAGTCAGGACCGTGTGATGGTAATAACATTGAAATGCTTCATCTAGATGCTGCTGAAAAGCTTCAAGAAAATACTGAGTGGGCTAGGAGATGGTTCACATATTTTGGTGGTGATTTTTATATATCAAGACTATGCTTTGGCAAAATTGAGAAAAAAAAAAAAGGTAGAAATAGGTTTAGTACATACACAATACAACAAGGTCCTGAAAGAGACCAGAAATTCAGCCAGTATTTCATGCATACATTGTCTTTAAGACTTTCTTCTGTGTGATTCAGAAAAATATTTGGTGCTTTCTCATTTTATGAGCTGTTTTTTCTATTTTTTTTTCTTTTAAGATTAAATCACAGATTCTAAGGGTTTTTTTAATGCTTTCATTTGTGTACTGAAATTAAGATTTAATCTAAGAAGTATGTTTTGAGACTAATTTTGCTAAATAATTTGTGCTATTCTATGCATATTTTGGAATGCTAGCTCAACACTAATTTGTTCCTAGAAAGTTATTAAAGTGTTAGCAGCTAAATTGCA
Organism: Tichodroma muraria; assembly: GCA_013390105.1. Taxonomy (NCBI): domain Eukaryota; kingdom Metazoa; phylum Chordata; class Aves; order Passeriformes; family Sittidae; genus Tichodroma; species Tichodroma muraria. The sequence goes on from WAAG01040945.1 coordinate 8,184, forward strand.
TTTTTATTAAAAGAAGTTAAATTAAAAATTTAATTAATCTGTTCCTAGTGAGTAAAATTTTCCCCAATGCAGGTTGTCCGATGTGTGCTTATAACGAAGCCAGGCAGAGAGGTGACTCAGCTTTCCTTTCATTTGTAGTAGTGATTACATTTCTGTCAGAACTCAAATGGTCTCTGAGATTTCTTTTTTTGTAGTACAGCTTCCACCACTGTTAGCAGTAGTGACTAGTGACTAAGTGCTTGGATTTCGAGGACTGCGTTGTGCAACTCTCCTTACAACAGCTATTAGACAAACGAAGTGCTGATGGCCTGTTTACAGAAGTGCTGGTGCTGCTGCTGATTGGGAGGGACGTTGGTGTTAAAGCAGTAGTTGTGACAAAACCTCAGATTTATCAGTTCTTAAGCTGGGCTGCGGTAGGCTGTGTGAAAATCATCACTTCACTTAAGGCACGGGGAGTAGGTGGCCACAGCCTGCGGAAAGCAGCATTTGACCTTGGCTGCTCCTCACCAGAGTGCCTGCTCGTGTGCCAGATAAGGCTTTGGTGTTGTGTCCGCTTGAGATGCTAGTCAGGGAAAGATGTAGAGTCTTCATGTCCTGGCTGGCTGAAGTCCTTTTGTTTTTTTGTTTGTTCGGGGTTTTTTAATTGTTTTGTTTGGTTGTTTTGAGGTTTTGTTGGGGGTTTTTTGTTCATGTTTTGCTTGTTTGGTGTGGGGGGGGGTTTGCTTGTTTTGGTTTTTAAATAGAAAAAAAAACAGCTTTGGAGAGGAACTATGGAATGAGTAGGAAAGGGTGGTGATAGCAGCTCTCTGATGAAGTTGCCTAAGTACATTCCTTTGTACCGGTGAAGACAAAAAGGCTGTTTGAAATTATTAGCTTTTCATAATAAATAAATGATTTCTCACAAATATCTATCTTTTTTCCTGAGAAAATGCTTGGTTTCTCTTGAGCTCAGTTCATCTTTTGTGGGCTAGGATAGCTAATGCAAGAATTGAATCTTGTTAGGAAAATGTGCTTTCTCACATCGGGATTCAGGAAAGATGAGGCTTTTACCCTTGAAACTTTCTGACCCTTCAGAGTGTTGCTGACTTTATCTAGGAGATAAGGTTTACCCATTAATCAAATCCATTACGGTCTCATTTAAGATATTTTTAGAAAGAGTAGTATGAAACCGTAGTAACAGGTGTTGCACTTCTGGGCGAAAAAAGAAAGAATAGTTTATTACATTGAAGCTCATGATAAATTTCATTTTCCAGAAGTAAAGTATTGAGTGTCTAGTACTGAATAGATTTTCTCAATTTAAATAAAACAAATAGTCTTTTATTATTTAGAACACTCAATATATTAATTTGTGTTGAAATTTGGATATTCACAGGTGCCTGGATTTTTAGAGAAAAAGGCTTTGAAATAATAAAATACAGAGTTCAACAACTGGAAGTTCCTTTTTAAAAACAAAAAAAAGTTTTCTGTTGAATTCTTCTCCTGCTGTTTCAGGGTCTATTTCTGGTTCCTGCTTCCAGCTGCCAGAATCTTGAAGCTTTCTCCATTGCTTGCCAGGAGAAACAGGTGTGGAGTCGCTTCCTTCGATTCCTGCTCTTGGAATCAATGGCTCCCTCTGCAGTCCTCTTACGAGAAGCTGAAGTGTTTCAGCCCCTCTGCCGTTCCACCTTTTCTCCTTTCCTTGGGAGCAGTACGACAGATCCAAGAGTTCCGTCTTAGCTCCGCTGTCCCGTCCGTTCTCTCTGTCTCTGGGACAGCTGCGTTCCGCGCGCGCTGGGGCTCCGGGGAGGCCGGAGCCTCGGAAAGCAGCGCCTTTCCCGAGCGCCGCGGCGAGCTCTGGGCGGCTGGAACCCCGCGAGAGCTCTGCGGCTCTTCAGAAAAGACTCGGGGCGCTGAACGGGATGGGGCAATGACAGAATGAAGGGAAACCGAGAGACTTGTGGAGAAGAAACGTGCATAGGAGTTGTACAAGGACTGTGGGTGGAGGAGTAAAGAGGAGTATTTTCAGCTAACTGTAGCTCTTATGTGCTGTTCCTCTCTTCGGTTCATCTTCAGATAGTCACTTAATCAAAAACTTAAAATACCACGTTCTCGTTGTTTCCACAGTATGACATCAATGCTGTCATCGGGAAAATAAGACTAAAAATTTTAGATTTCCAAGTATTTTTTTTAATCTTAAAATTAATTAATAGATAGCTGGGCGCAAGAACAAACTTTATGAATATGTAGGCAATGCTTTTGGAATTTTACTTGCTCATTAATTGTTTTCAGAAGGCGCTTTGTTGGATATATCTCTGAATTAAGATGAACTACCCAGTAAGGTGACTTTTAAATGTTGCAGAAAGATGGAAATTGATATTACTTTATGAGCTTATTCTAGAAGTTTTAGACCATTAAATAAGCTGTGTATCACTTTCTAGAAAAAATTTTAAAACCTGCAGAATTCCAAGCGAAAAATAGAGATCATTGATCATCAAATTGTTTAACATATGCAGGCAAAGAGAAACTTAGAGTCAAGGTTCTGCAAAAAGAGGAAGGCAGAAATTGCTGCACTGGATCAGGCCTGTTGAATGATCTTATATATAAACTTTTCCTTTCACTTTGTAAAAGTGATGTCATTGCCAGAAACAGAAAAGCTTATACTGCTATTGTTTCTAATCCTCTAATACACAGATAAATCTTTGTACCTATAGGTACATAAACCATAAAACCTTCAAAGACTTGTGAAATTCAGTGTTGCAATTTGTTTGCTCAAGAATTAATTTATCTGCTTACTAGTACATTTTTTTCCGTGTATCCTCTTACAGGTGTTCTTCTGAGAGAGTTGGGTTTTATTTATGTTGTGATAATGAAGGGGTGATATTTCTTACAATGCTGTCAGGCTGCTTTTTTTTGTGTATGTCCCGGTGCTGTGTAGTCTTGCATTGAAGGAGATTCGCAGGCCAAAATGTTGGGTTTTATTTATGTGAAATCTCTCCTCTGCCTACACCATTCTTTACTCTGAGCTCTCATGTTTTTGGGAGTGTTGGGGAGGGGGGTTGAGTCTTCATTGTCTCTACTCATAGACACTCTTCTAAAAGAGGGTGTACTATAGATCTGCTGCAGACTTTTCAGTATTTCTTTCTTCAGCATAACTTATCTTTCTTGGTGGTTGTTTTATTTGTTTTTTTCTGGTTTTGTTTTTTGTTTTGTTTTGGTTTTTGTTTGTTTGTTTTGGTGGGGTTTTTGTTGGTTTTGTTTGTTTGTTTTTTGTTTATGCAACTTTTTAAGATATTTTTCTTAGATTTTTCCAGACTGAAGTTCAGGTTCTTGCTGGGTTGGGAATTCAGCAGGGATGTTTGTCATGTATGTTATCTCTCAATATTAAACTGAATCTGTTCTTGTGTTCATAGGATTGCTGGGAAATTCAGGTTCGAAAGGACCTACCAAGGTCTTTAGTCTGAATTCCTGCTCAAAGCAGGGTCACCTATGAGGTCAGACCAGGTTGTCAGGGATTTTACCTAGTCAGTCCATGAAAAGCTTGAAGCCAGGAGACTGCAAAACTTCTCTAGGCTGTCTGTTCCGGTCCTTGACTGTCCTCAAGGTGAAAATAAGTTACCTTGTATCCATGGTGGACTTCTGTGGTTTGAACTCGGTCTCACTGCTTCTTGTCCTGTCACAGGGTGCCCCTGTGGTGAGCCTGGCTGCTTGCTGACCTCCTTGTAGGTACAGGCGCTTGCTGTTAGGGTCTCCCCGAAGCCATTTCTTCTCCAGGCTGAATCAGCCCAGCTCCCTCTGCCTTTACTCCCAGGACAAGTGCTCTGGCTCGAGCATCTTGGTGGCTGCTGTGTCCACATTCTGGCTACAGCCACATTCTGGCTGTACTTCTTGTATTGTGAGGGCCCAAAACGAGGTGCATTTAGACCATGTCTGGAACAATAAGCACTGAGTAGAGGTGGCAATCAGTTCCCTCATCTACTGGCAAGGCTCTTGTTAATAAAGCCTGGGATGCTGGTGACCTTTCCTGACAAGGCACACTGCTGGCTCACAATCAGCTTGCTTTATGCCAAGACCTTTTCCATGGAACTGCTCCCCAGCCAGTCATCAGCCTGTATTGTTGCCAGGGCCTCTCAAGTGCGAGTGTTTTGTGTTTGTCCTGTCTGAATTCATACAAATTCTGTAGGGACCATTCCTCCAGGCTGTCTAGGTCCATCTGAATGGCAGCCCTGTCTTTAGACTTGTGGATTGATCCTCTTCAGCCCAGTTAAACTTGATCTTAAAATTCTTAAAATATACCTTACTGGCCCTGCAAGTCATTGGTAAAGATATTTAATGGACTTGTACTAGGGCAGACTCCTGCAGCACTTGACTTGATACCGTCCTCCAGGCAACATACAGCACTTTGTCCTCTGAACCTGACCAGACAAATGTTTCCTGTAAGTCTAGTTGTTTATCCATTCTAAAAAGAGGTTTTCTTCTAGTTCACTAATAGTCAATTCCTTGACCTTCCCATGACTTGTTTTAGCGTGCTGATGCATTTTATTATCGGCTTTGTTTATCAATGAAGCCCTACCAACTAATCTTTATTTTGTATATTGAATAGTTTCCGTGTTCCTGAGTGCTTCCTCACTCAGTGATTAATTTTTGTGGTGAACTTCTTGTGAGTGTCTGTGCCGTTGTATCGTATCTTCTGCAGGTTTTTTATAGTGCAGATTTTAGTAATTTCAGATACCTCTGTCTACTGTCTGAAGTACAGCAAACTGATTGAACATTTCTTAAAGCAGATGGGGTTCTCTAGCTGCTTTAAGAGATTGTGCCTGGACCGACAATCTTGTTCTTAGCTCAGGTCCTTTGTTATTTGTCATTATTTGCCCACTTCTCTTTGAAATGAAACTTTGATAGGTAAGCCTGCTGGAACTGGGATGTCACTAGTGTTCTTCATATAAAATTCATAATAAAGGCACAGTTTTATCAGCAGTACTTCAGTGATTGCCCTGCTCTGGTGGTGGTCTACAAGATGTTCCAGTTGTCAGATTTCTTGATTATCATCTAATAAAGTAATTTCCCACTCCTACATTTTTGTTGGGTTTAAAATCATTGCCTTTTACACTTCCCTTTTTTTTTTTTTTAAATGATACCTCCTTTTCTACAGCTTCATTACATTGAATTTCCGTTTTATATGGGAATCTTGTTAGTTTAGCACTATATATGCTGTATGTAGTGCTTTACTCCCAAAGGCTGCGTTTCATCTTCCCAGTATTAGCCACAAACTGTTCTCTTGCTTACCATTCCTGTGAATTGTACTTGTCTCATACCAGCAACAAGCTAAAATACCTCCTGTGTAAGAGTAATTCTTAAACATCTACTCTCACTTACAGAACCATGCTGTTTTGCAATGTGTCCACAAATCTGTAGCTATTTTACCCATTGACACACTTGGTGTTTCAGCATTTTCATCAACAGAATTAAGTGGAATGGATGTCTTTCTCTTTAGCTAGACAGGTGTGAGTCCAGCTGTTAGAGCTCTTGTGAATCAGGTATGGACTGAAGTACAAATAGATTTGTGTATCTGATGTGGTGGGAATACATGCATAAAAATCCAACTTATTTAATAACTGTAAATAGAAATTTTCTTGTTTTCAAACATTGTTTTTACATGAAAATATAAATTGGACTGGGAGACGTGGGGGTACATGTTTCCAAATGTGAATTGACAGATACTTGATTGACTGTCTGTCTTATGGATGTCATTAGCACCTTACAGTTCACCACTTTGTCGGTTCATTCATGGTTTTGCTTAGGGCTGTGCCTGGGCAGTCAAATAACATAATTTCTTGTATCCTTGTTAGATGTCAATATGCGGATTTTGGGGTTTTGAAGGTATTTTTTACCTGACAAAAGAATTATTGCACAAATGAGTAAACTTGACTCTTTTGGGGGGAAGGCAGGGGTGCAAGGGGAAATGGCTGATGGATTTTAGTTTAGTTAAGGGGGGTTTTGCCCCTCCAGAGACTGACTAAACTGTGTTATCTTAACTGACTGAATAGTGCTTCTCTCCTCTTTCCAGTTTAATGTAGTGGCATGGATTTGTGTGTGATTATGATTCAGTTCTTTGTTGTGTGGCTTATTGAGTATTGCAGTGTGACCTGTTTGCTGGCTTCACATGAAATAGAGCATTTTTAACTGTATCTGGATGTTTATATAAATACTAATTGCATGTGTTGAATTTTTATATAAAGAGAAGAATGTTTTGCTGCCTGTGCAAGGACTTCTGGCTGAATTAAGTGATTAAATGAAGAGCACATCATTAATGAATGAGCACATATAATGTAATTCTTCTTTCTCTCCAAAGAAATTACTGAAAATCTATGCTAAAACTGCTATTTTAAAAGCAAACAATTAAACATAAAACTTCCTTACTGCCCTTGGAATCTTCTAAGAAGAGAGCCAAAGGAAATGCCTACCTTATGTTGTCATTGGAACAGCATCTATTTGAGGTTTCCTTAGGCCTCTTTTTTTACCCTGCTAACTAAGCTGTGTGTGCAGTGAAAGTCTTTTTTTAAAAAGTTACTTTTCACAAGAAGTACTCTGCTTTTGCAGCAATTTCTTTCTGTGCTTAATAAGTCTCTTCTAAAATTTTAATTTTTTTCCAGAGATGTTGATAAACCTCTTTTTTAATTCCTACTTTATATGTAGGGAAGAAGTGATAGAAATAATATTTGGTATGATAAGGGAAGCACTTAACAGAGCAGAACCTAAAACCTATGTACCTTGACTGAGAGTATTCTGCTATAGCCATTAAACCATTCTTGTTCCCTTGTAAGATTTTTCTGGAATTTGTGCTATGAGATGATGCCATAGCAATGGGGTTGGAGATGTACATATGTTGCTAAGAAACTACATGATCTGTTCTGGACCAGCCACTGTG
>WAAG01040954.1:1286-15666 GCA_013390105.1 Tichodroma muraria
CAGGGAAAGATTTTTGAAAAGAAGCGCTGGATGTAAACAGATAAATAACTACCTTATTGATATTGAGCCTGGGCAGTCTCAGAGAGAGCCTTTAAGAAAAAGAAAGATTTTGTGGTGGGTGAAGAGAGCCGTGTGTTATAACTGAAAAATCGTGGTGCTGAGATGAGAATTGCTAAGTCAAGCTGACTCATAACTCAGAAAGAACACTCAAAAAAAGGCATGAAGTTCTTCAGCTGCATATTTTTAAAGAAAATAGTGAGAGAGAAGGTGAAGTAGATACAGATTCAGAATAGGCAGATATTACTCAAAACTCAAATAAATCAACTGCAACTTCCTTTCACTAGATGAAATGAGGCTGCATATGGAGATAAAGACAAGACTGATAGCAGGAATACATCTGGCAATGGATGCAAGTGGCAGAAGTAAAACTGCAAGAGGTTCCTGTAGTCGACGAGGGATAAATGCTTTCCCAGGATTTTGGCAGAACATTTGCAAGAATTTGCTTGTCCAACTGTATATTTCTTCTAGAAAATTATAAAAATGTATTGATTTTATAAATCTAGATATTAGCAAAGATAATATGTGTAGGGAAAGGAGGAGGAAAGGAGGTAAGATGTTGGTAAACCCATTTTTGTGTCCATGGATGCAACCTTTTGTGGAAATGTTTAATATTGCTGTTGCCTTTCAGCTCTGCTGGGTAGAGTCAGAGATAATTCAACTTTGCTGTCTACTGGAGGTATGAAGTGACTCAATTGTTCTTTTTCCAAGAAATAAACACTCTACAAGATAAAGTTTTAATAGTGCTTTAATAAATGTTGAGGGCTTTTGAGGCAATCAATACTAGTTTTACAAAAATATATTGGACAGGTGACCGAAGGAAAAGCCAGCATATCCATAGGGAATAGGAAAGAGGTTTGGCTAAGTTTCTCAAAGCTGGGAGAAAATTCTCAGAAGACTCAATAAGTACAGAAAGGTATTGGTCTGAAAAACAGGACATGAATAAAAAGTTTTCAGTTTCCCAAAGCAGATCAGAGAGGGTTAATTCCTATGAGTTTCTTTGACCCCTCCATTTGTATATATTTCTCATGCAGGAATTGAATTTTACATGAATGATGAGATCATCTAAAATAAAACTAATACTGGTAATAAAAGGATCCCACAAGGCCTGAAACTTTATGTTTTGGAGTAGAAGGAAATCTCTGATTTGGGAGCAAGGACAAAGACTTCCTGTTTGCAGACATGGGCCATTTCGAGGGGCCTCTTGCAGTGTTTTCTACAGCCTTGGCTTCCCTTGAGTGGGAGACATTGCAGTGGGAGAGTTGTGCGGTGACCTGGAGTGTCCATGAGTGGATATTGGTTTGCCCCTGGCTCTGAGCTTGCTCTATGCACCCTCTGTGGGGCCACGTTTGTCACTGGGTCAGATCAAACCCAGCAGGCCAGAGCAGGAGGCAAGGAAAATTTAGGCCACTCTACCCAAGCAATAAGTATGGGAAAATTAGATTCTGGATTCCTCTGGTGATTTCTGGAGTAATTATTTTATTTCTTATCATCTTAATGCTGTCTGTGCAAGAAAAGGGGCAATAATACCGACTGTGTCCCCTCTAGATAGATTATAAACTTTCAGACGCAAGGACTTCCATTTTTCTGTGTAAAGAGCACCTGGAAAAAAGCAATGTTGTTATCTCAGCTGGAGCCTCTTTGTGCTACTGTACTACAAATAAATCCTACATGCATATTTGCCTTTGGACATCCAGGAAAAGAGGGCCTCTTTCTATGAGAGACTTCCTGCTGTTTAAGCAGGAAAATTCACTAAAGTCTAGAGGTTGTTTATGCTGATTATCGGTTGCTACATCACTTTCTTTTTCTCAGAGAAACTCAGGAGGATGAGGAAAAATTACACATACCCCAAAGTAAGGTATTTAGATAAGACCAAAGGCTGACTTTTCTTGTCTGTGGAGTAAAAATGTAATTTCTTAAATGACATCTCAACTATGCAGAGGCTTTAGGTTCATACCACCAGTTACCTTTATAAAATTTTCAATGTAAATTTTTTTCTCATTTTTCCTGTGTATTCCTTTCCCTTTTCAATTTTTTTAAGTGCTTTTATCCAAACCATCACATGAACAACTCTTCCCTTCCTTTTCATGTTAAGACTGAGAGGCAGCAGGACAAGCCTGATGAGGAACACCAAGGTGAGAACCTCAGAAGAGACTTTTCCTAAATATTTCCTGACATTAAAGATTCTGAGGGCCACATCCTACCACCCTCTGCCTGAATAACATTATTTTCTCCAGGTCACAGCCAATGGAACTACAGTCCAGCAGGGAGCAGTAGGGATTTAGGAACTTGCCCATATTGGATAAGGAGGATTCTACAGTTGTGCTATGAAGGGGAGGCTGAGGTTGAAGAGAAGCTGGATGCGCAACTCGACAGTATTAACAGTATTAATGGGGACATGAACATTACAAAATGCACAGCCCATATGCCATCTCTTATGGTATGCAAGCAACCACCATCACCTTCTGGGTTGTAATGGGGTTTTCAATATCTTGTGCTTCATGGAAAATTATTAATCTTTTAAGAAAAAATTGTATTCCTTCCATTGGTAACATGGAAACCTGTATGAACTGCCAAACTGTTCTGTGACAAACTGCAAATAATGTTAGCCAATGGTCATTTTGCACTTTGAAAACATGATTTTTTTTACATATCATATTTCAAACAACACTGCATCTTTAAGTGTTTAACACCTAACTTGATGAGGCAGCCCTTTTTCATTTTTATATGACATGGAGATAATTCGTTATTTTATTGTAATTATTTAACAGAAGCTAAATATGTTAGGTTTTATACTCGAAATTTTGAAGTCTTGGTCATAAAAGACCCAGTTTGACAGCGAGGCTGGCACAAAAATGTCTTCTGTGAGATTTTGCATTTTTTCTTATAAAGAAACCCTGCATCATGTCAGTAACTGAACTTGTAGAAAGGAGGAAGAAATTTGGTGAAAATTGTATGAAAATCTACTTGGCAGAGTTTAAATGCACTAGCAACCTGGTCCCCCTTTAGGGAAAAGATCAGGGAGAAGAGAAACATTAAACAGCTTAGCTCAGTCTAAGCTTCGATGAAAGTAAAATTTCTGGGCCAACCTGACATAACCAAGCCCTCTTTCCATGTAAAACTAGGGATGACTTTAAAGAAATATTTTCTCCCAGGGAAAAAAATAATCCTTAAGATTTCTCAGACTCTTATGTGGAATGTGTTTCTGATTTTACCCACTTTCCCCGCAGGTCATCGGCTCTCTCTCAGCATTTCCGTTGAGCAGATTAAAATATGAAGGGATAAGAAGGTAGGAAAAAAATCAATTCACTAAATACTTACAAAACCCCTTGACTTTCAATGGGAAAAAGACATAAATAACAGAAATTCCACTGCATGTTTTTTTTCAAAATCCTCTTTCACACCTTCCTGTCAGATGAGGAGACTCACAGCCAGCTACAATCTGATGCTTCATAGATTGCCAGGCTACAGCATAAACTGTGGACAAAACTCAGAACTGGAAGAAAACCTCCATCCTTTTGACAGAGGCCTGCCTTAAGTGGGGTCAGCCTCCCATTAGGTTGGAGTCAAGCCCTAATGAGTGTCTCTCCTTTGGCCCAAAGCACCACAAAAACTCCTAGCCTTCTGCCTGGTGGGTCTTCTCTTGGTTGACAGGAACACCATCGTGGACAGGATTCACCAAAGGTCCAGGTGCCCAGGCTTCTGTACAGGCCTCTGCCAGCGTGAGAGGTGGATGCGGATGAGAAGGTGGGTGCAGTACGCTCCTGTTGCTCAGCTGCAGATTGAGATCCAGCTGAGGCAAATTAGAGGATGTGTTCGTTTTCTGCATGTTTTCCTAATGCTTTCTTGGTTCTGTAAGCATTACAGATGGCACGTCCTGAGAGCTTAATTTCACTCAGATACATTGCTTAGCAGAAGATGACTTCTAGCGACAAGCTGGTTGCCAGTGTAGGAGGCCCCTCGGGAAGCCCACCTGGCTCCATTTCAGCCCCACACAATCATTAATACTTATGCACTTTCAAATGCCACACAGATTTCAGTATCAGTCTGCTAAAAGCTGCCTTTTAGCCTAGAAGTACTTGCTGAAGACTAAAGATGAATTGCAACTGCTCTAGTCAGTTTTCGGTGTCTACATCTGCATAGCCTGAAGAGTTAATAGTTGGGCCATGACAGTCATCTTCTTGAGAAAAATAGTAGGGAATGAGTGAAAATGCAGGTGAATTGCAGCTTTTCCCCTCCCCATCACTGTTATCTGTTATGGCCAGGGCCCCTACTGAATCCTCTGGACTGCTCCTGTGTTTGGTGGCAGCTATTTCAGATGCCTTGGGATATCAGCTATCTTTGCATGCATTCATAGACACGGACTGACGTGCTGGTAGCTGCCTATTGCTGAAGGTATATGGGAAGAGACAGCAGGCAGTATTTTTAGAGTTTCTAAGTTTCTCTCTGGCTAAGATTAATTCACACTTTTTATCTTCCTTTCCTTCTGGCTCTGTTCAAAGTTTGCCACATTTCCTTAGCACTCAGATTGTTCTTTTGCTTTTTTATTTATTGATATTACAGTTTTAGTTTCTAGGGCTCTGGTACTCAAGGTAAAGCTAGAGATGGCAGCTAATCATTTGATTGATAATACCACTATTAAATTAAACTTTGTTTTTTTCAATACAATAGGTTGTTCTTAAAATCTTGACTGAACATCTCTTAGATGGAAAATGGTCCTGTAATTTAATAGAGACATTAAAATCACTAAAAGAGTGTCAAAGAGCTAAACAAGGGAGTCTGCTTATCTACTGAAGGAATTTAATAACTCAGAAATCTACATAACTGTCATTGGTTCTAACTGTAATTAAATCACATTCCAAAATTGAACAAATAATTCCTGTTCATGCCTCAGTTATCTCTGAAGTGGTTAGCAGAGTGTTCACAAAGCATTCAGATGTAAAGGCTCCAACATTTCTTATTAGGGAGATGAAAGTTGTCCCTTGGCCGCTGGCCTCACTTTTCTGCCAGAGCTACTGACCCAGAATAGTGGCCAAAGAGCATCCCATGGACCTGCCCCTCTGCTGTGGGAGTTTGCTGTTCACTGCATTAGGTTAGAGCATTATTTAAGTTTATACTGAGTTCTACAAAGTATGTAGAAGTCTATGGACAGTAGTTTCAATTATTATTTTTTGAAATGGAAGAGTAAAAATTTTGCACAAGAAGTCAGAACAAGGTCCTGATTTTACTGACTTGAATAAGTATTGATTTGTTGGAATCCTCAGTGTTAGAGCTGAGGATTACCTATATAGCTATATAACAGTATATACAGTGGTTGTGTTTGAAGTCTTTCAGCTGCCCTAGTGAAGGTCCAGAGTGACACAGGGTGCCAAAGAATAAGGGCATGTACAGTTACAAGGTTATGTTTCATGTATTGTTCAGCTACTTAATAAAATGACAAAAGGGTTACCATACACTCAGAAGACAAAAAGCCTTATAAAAATTAATCCCTCTGACGACTAAAAGGAGTATATGAACTTCACCAGTGCATCAGTGGAAGTGGCAGAGGTGATTCCTCTAAATGTCTTCAAGCCAGGGTTGCTTTAAATAAGAAGTAGCGTTGTGTGTGACAGAGGCGAAATAATGGTCTATCAAAAGATAATGAAGCTGGAGTCTGACAACAAGAATGAAATGTGAGGATGACAAGCTGATATGGCAAAGCGATGTGGTGCATACATATGAACAAAATGGCACTGGATATGTTTGGATGGGATGTTAAGAAGAAAAAATAACTGAGGGCTCTGCTAATACAGCAAGAAATTTGATAGAAATCAAAAAGGAAATAGTAGTGCCATGCTGCATTTACCTGGAGGTTTATTTGGAAGTTAACCCCTTAACCAACATATGAGGAGTCAAGAGATTTGCAGTCTCTCTTGACATCGCTTTTGATGCAAAATTAAAGGGTATATTAAAGACCTGCCTCTCTAAAATTCTCCTTAACCCAACAACAGTTTTCCCTGAGGAGCACACATCTCGGTCTTTGGTCCATTGCTCTGAGCAGCTCTTGACAGAGGTGTTGCCAACACCTGTACTCTCTGGGTTACAGCCAGTGGCCAGAAACAGCTTTTGCACAATCTTGTTGTGAATCTTCTTGACTGCCACTGGCTAAAAGACATTCACTCTTTCTCCCTGAGTTTCATTCCTAGGAGAAACAGCCTCATAACATAGGAGTGAGTGCTGCAAATGGTATGAGAGAAGGGAGAAAGAGAAATGCATTCAGGAAAACACTCGTTTGCATGGTGAGAAGGAACAGTGTCCCAGCCTGAGCCCTGGCTTTTGCCCTGTGCTGGGCTCCTATTGCAGAACTGTGAAAAGACATAGGAGATTTGCCCAGACACATAATAGCCATTATTTGGGAATGAAAGAAAAATATTTGGCTGTCAGCTGTAACTAGAAAATTATAATCAGTAATCAAATAACTACCTTCCCCCCAAAGTTAAGCAAGCATTAATAATTAGCTGTAGTACATGGGTGTAATTCATTACAATGACTGATTATTTGTAAATGTCCATTACATTTTGCCACAGCAATTAGTCATTCTTGTTTTACGTATCTGAATTCTTACACGACAACCATGAAATTGTAAAACATAAGTATTGACAGCATTGTCGGTTGGCTTAAACTACTATGTTTTTGAGGGCAGGTTTTAGGAAGATCTCAATTTATTAAGTACAATTTTAGCTTACCACCCAAGTTAAAAAAAAAATACCCTCACGGAACAAAAATATAAATATAGAAATTATTTTTTCCTTTCAGGAAGAAATATGAATTGTAGTCCTTCACAAAAAACAAAACGTGTTCTTTGAGAGCAAAACAAACAGTTTGGTCTGCATGCAATTCAGACATCAACTCAACAGTGACCAAAACGCCCCCTCACTTGTTGAACTGATTAATTCTTTGCCAGGAGGGATAATGAGAAACCTGGATCTAAAAGACTTTTTAAAACATCTGTTGTCTACAAAGCCTGCTGCAGTTGTTTTGGTCCATCAGGAACCTGATGTCTATTCTCTAGAAAAATAGTAGAGAAGAAGAAAAGCTGTATGTTTCATTACAATGTGTGGTCCACTCTGATTTGCTCCTGCTGCTCATGTTTCCTATCTTCTGTATATTTGTCTTCAGATGCAAGACAGGTAGCAAAGAACGGGCTTCATGGTACAGAGTGGATGGGCGAAAGGGAACCCCTGGGATGTGAAAAACTGCTGAGCTGGGTACAGATCTGCTCCTTCAGTGACCCTGTGCTCTGAGGAACTGGGGAAATAAAATAAAAACATAGTATGGGTGCTTCAAATAAAACTAGTGAATATATTAAGAACTTGTTCCTTGGGACAAGTAATTAGGATTTGTAGGTATTTCTCACATAATTCCCACACTGGACTAATTTCTTCTGGAGAAAATTTCACAAAAACCTGAGCAAACCATGAGTTCAAGATCAGTTTTTAAATTAGTCTTGTAATTGTATACAGACTCTGAAATGTCTAAGGATAATAACATTGTTAAAAAACAATTTTGCATTGCAGAAAGCATCTTACTGGAAAATTGGAACTTAATACTTCTCAATACTCTTTAATGCTCCTAAGTTTTGAATGTTTGGTGCAAGGACACCATCAACACCTGCAAGGAAGTGTGTGACTGGTACCCACATAGCTGCCTGTGGTGGGATGGTTTGCCTTGCTCTCTACTCTGTGCTGCCACAGAGACAGGGTCCAACATCTCGGTCCTTTCATGACATCCCACTCTCCAGGGTTGGACTGAATCATGTTGATATTTAAGGATATTTATGCTATCTGGAAATTACCTGTGCCAGCTTGGACAGTGGTCCCCCACACTCCTGCCTCACACCCACTCTCACCATCCCCCAAGTACACAGATGTCTTAGAGGGAAGATGGCTTCATGCCTACCCTAATCCCTGTTATTGGGACTTTTCTGTCTGTTGCATGTGGCATGCTATAACACTTCTCTTTTCTGAGTAAATTATGGAAACTCTTGTGCAAAAGAAGGTAATGAATGCCTGGAAAATTTTGTGGAGTAAACAGTTGCACTGAATTTCCAAGACTTGCAAGGACATTTAGAGTGTCCTGAATGCTTCCTGAATATTGAGTATCATGAAGCTACAAATTAGGGTAGTCTATGCCTGTGGTTTTCATATGAGGAAGGAAAATTCAAATGAATTCTTATTAGAATTTTTATCCATCTTTAGTTACAAGACTAATAAAGCAAAGGCAGACTAAGCTAAAAGAAAAAACTGTATCCCCTCATGTGAAGACAATGTCTGAGCCCCAGTGCACAGGACTATAACACCTATGATTAATTTGGTTCTGTATTTTAAGCTTCACATTTCACTTTTAGGTCAACATTTTCTCATCACATTGGACTCCGAACAATTACCTAGAACTTTTGCAAAAATACACAGAGTACATGCAAAAGTGAAAAATAATGAGTCTGTCCCCAGATGCCTTTTATCAGCCTGTTTTTCCTGACACATCGGATGTGATGCACAGCCAGCTTCTCTAAAAGCTGGCTTACAGCTCCCACACTTGATAGTGCTTTCACAACTCCTGAGCAAAGTCCTAACATAACTAAACTCAGTTCCTTGTTTATTCCCATAAAGCCAAGATTTTACCTTCAGAATATGTTATTTCAGTTCATTTGCAAAACAAAAGTTTTCCTGATGAAACATACAAAATTAAGGTTCATTATAAATGAAAACTGTATTTACAGATCTTATTGCTTCATTTTGATATCAAAAGTGCAGAGTCCTTACTGTTCATTTTCTCTGTCACAATCACAAAAGGGCAAATAGAATTTGCACTTACTTGTTTCAGGCTAGATTTAGTGTGGGCTTAAGGACCTTCTAATGGGGTTGATTGTAGAAAATTACCTTGCATTGTATGAGCAGAAGTTAAGATTAAGTTTAAAATAAATAATCATTTCAGGAAGGCAAAGTTTGTGAGATTGAAGGAAGTGGTTAGTAAAGTCAACTGGACTGAAGTTTTCAGGAGTTTGAATGTGGAGGAGGCTTGAACTCTCCTCTAATCAAAATCACAAAACCTAGAAGGAATTTGTCAAACAAGCAGAGGAAGAAAATTGTAAGAAAATATTTCCAAAGCTATTTGAGTCAACAGCTGCCTGTGAAAGATGGTAGGAGTGAGTATCCAGCAAACAAAAATTATTACAGGGTCATATTAGGAAAGAAGTCAATTCATACAGATCAGAAAGCACAGGAAAAAGTAAAAACCAAAAATTAGAGTGAAATAAGCCTTCTGAAAAAAAATGTTAAAACATATTGAGAAAATTACTTAGCCTCAAGTGACGGGCCTGAAAAAAGTAGTACAGGTGAAACACACTCAATATGGGACAGAGGTTCAAGTTGACTAAGAGTAGCTCAAATTCAAAAGTATTTTTTTATCCAGAAAGAGAAGGAAAATGGCTCATAGGAATCAGGAGTGGCAGCAAAAGGCATTAGAAGAGAGAAAAAAATCAGCTGGCAGTAGGAATTTTTTCCATAATTCTGAAATATCTCTGAAATAGCACATCTTCTCCTTTAGGCATGGAGGGAGCAGAGTATGTGTCCCTGAGCTCTCTGGGATGTCCTAATCGAGCAGCTGGAAACTCAGCCTTGGAACCTTCAATCTCAGACCCTTTCCCAGACTCCGTAGCACCAAGGAGGAGCTGCCTCTGTACTTCTGTTTGCAGCAGCAGCAGCAGAAATCCCCGGTCCTGGAAGCAGGCGGGCGAGAGTGAGAGATGGAGTTTGTGCACTCCCCAGCCCCAGGTGAGGTTGAGGCTCTCACTGCAGGTTTCTGAACATAGATCAGAGGCCAAGGGCTGAGTGAAGGATGAAGGAACCAAAGGTGAGAGAGAGGATGCAATACAAAGACTGGGCACACACCACAGGCAAGAACAAAGGATTTGGCACAGGAGAGCCTTAGAGGACAGTCCTGGAGTTTTTTCTACTCTCTCAACATACCCTGTGATTTCTCTGTATAAGAGAGGCACAAAAAACAAGTACAGGATTTGAAATTTGCCAGGAAAAGCCAATTTTTTAGTCTCACTTAGTAGAAATTAAGAAAGTAGCAGTGCTGATTTTCTTGTATTTTAACTACATACATTTAAAGTGTAGCCTATCTGGTCTTGTGAGTATAAAAATATGGCACCACAGATGAATAACTAGCTTATCAGGCTAATGGCCCATTTAGTATCCTTCCATAAACAAAACTTAAGGAGTATTCAGAAGAGGATGAAAGGATTTTGAAAGAAATGATAATGAAAAATAGAGGAGAAGGGAACAGATGACAGAATTCAACAAAACTTACCAAAGAGCCATTCATACCAGACTAATCCAATATTTAAATATTGATAAGGCTAGTGATTTTCTGGGTAAGTGAGGAATAGTACATATACAAAATCAAGGAGTGAGATCCAGAATATGTACAGATAACATGATGCCTAAATATTAGACTTGGAATTGAATTAACTTTCAGGTGTCAGGCTTGTAGCTTCCTATTGTGTGAAGTGGCACAATAGATATTTTTGATCCATTACACACTTGTATGTCTAAGAAGAAACTGTGTAGAAGCCATGATGTTCATTAGGGGAACTGGAAAAGCTAGTTAGTGGAAGATACTGTCAGATGTGTCCAGATAAATACTGAAGATACTGAACAGATGTGTTCAAAACACTCTTTCTTGCCTCATTTTAGTACATCTGTAAACTGGGCTTCATGGTATAAATCCTTTCTCAAGGCTTACACACCTAAACCGTCTCTTTTGGAACCAAGCAAGGGAACAATACTCTTTTAGGTAGTTTTCCTTAAAGGAAACCTCTGGGTCTTGCAGGGAGTGTTGCTTCTTCTCCCCCTCCTCAGTTAGCTGGAATGTTTTCTTCTTGATTGTGGCACTCCTCTGCAGTTTTCTGATGCCCCACGTCTCAAGTTTTCATACTCAGGCATAGGCTCTTTCTGTCCCTCTTGTTTGTGTGCTGTTACAGGACAGGGAAGGGTAATGCAGCCTGTGGGCAGGAAGAATAATGTGGTCTTCTCCCATCCAGGAACTTTCTTATCCCATTTGCAGTGTGCTCTGGTTCTCTCCTAACTGAGTTTTCAAATTAGGCTACTTTTTACAGCAAGTTCTTTCCCTGGAAAACTGCAGGATATTCTCCTAGTCCAAGTCCCAGAGGCAAAGATGTCCCTGAGGCAAAGAGGTACCAGTCCCTAATGGCTGGAGAGACAACCATGCTAATTAAGATCTGCTCCTCTGTTTCAGCACCTCTTGAAAACACAAAGGAAAAAACAGCCTTTACCCAGCCAGTGAAGCTAGCAGAGAAACAATCTGTCCCATTGCCTTCTGGAGGCTGCCTAATCTCCTGCTCAGTGGCACTCTGCTGGACAGAGAGTATCCTGCTTTTCATTTCGTATCTGAAGACCCTCTGGCTGCTGTGGTCAAAGTTCATCTTTCAATATTTTAAATCTGTAATTGCTAGATTAGAGAGAAGGACAGATGACAGAGAGGAGACATAAGGGAGGGCTGTACAGCAAAGACTTGGATAAGCCCTTAGAAACAGGTCAGAGCTCTGGCCAGCTCTTGCAGCCTGTCCTCTATTCTTGTAAAGAAGAGGAAGGTTCACACCAAAGGTGCCATGCATCTACAAGTTTGTTAGAAATGACAGAATATCTTGAGCTGATTCTCTGAAAAGGCCCTATGGAGAGCTGGGGCCACATTACTGTCCAGGGTCCTTGAGGAACAAGGAAGTGCCTCAGAGGAGTGCTAAATAAAGAGCTGAGGCCTTCAGCTGTTGACCCATCCCTTCAGGACTGGGCATCTTGCACGCCTCAGCTGGTTTCCTTGCAAGACCATCTCAAAGTTTGGGGACCAGATATATCTGGACATCAGTTCCTATATCCTCCTATTCCCAATAGGGGACAATATAACAAAACCAGATGCATTGATCTTCCCAACCCTTCTGTAAGTTTAATACCCACAATGGAAACTCCTCATATGGTAAATGCTGAAAATAATTGCTTCATCAAGTCCACTTTTTTTCTTTTATTTTCTTCTCTGTGCAACCAGACTCCAATTCTGAAAAGGCTTTTAGCTGTTCTAAAACTGCATGTCTGTTGGCTAAATATTTTGAAGAAAAATGTCCCATGCAATCTCTCTGTAACTGTGAAAGAGTGACTCCCTTCAATGATAGTGTTTCATTTGCTCTAGGTCAATGTTCTTCTTATCAAAGCCCATCTGCCATGTTTCCTTCGCCTTCTGCTCTCCTTATCTGTAAAAATTATGCTGTTAGTATCAACAAACAGAGAGGCCACCAAAAGAGGCCAGGATACAAAAATCAAGTGGAGGAAACAATTTAGGCATGGGCAGTATAATCATACATGTCTTTGTCAACTAACATTGTTTCTAAAAAGACATTTTTCAAAGTGGCTCCTAGGTGATTTTTGCTCACCCCAGCTGCTACAGGCTTTTATTCCTTGTCAGCATCCCAGAATATGCATGTCATGAGGAGGAATTTGAGAAAGGAGATAAGAAGCATCTTTCTGGCTTGATTCAGGGAGCGTGTGCAAAGGGATCAGTGAGGAAAATCTGCCTGAAGCTTTACAGATACACCAGCAAAAAGAGAGAAATATGCATTCAAGATTGGCAAAACTGGAGCAGAAGAGCCAGAAATTATGTGACAGGAGACATGATAGATGTAACTATTATGGTAATGCTTCTTTGGTCTGCTACAAGAAAATTTAAAGCTGTACATATTTTGTAGCCCATTCGTTTTACCTCAACTTTTCCAGCTATGCCTTGATGTAGGGCAGGATGTTCTGCACAGTGATACTGAGAAATTCTGTTAGCCTACAGCTTTCCAAAGTTGCTTATAGATAATTTCTTAATCCATTACCAGGATGGATATTTGACACATTCACTTGCATTAATTAAGCAGATGTAGGAATAGACAGGTCATTTTTCAACAACCCTTCGGGACTTGCTGAAGAATCCAATGGAACAGTTCCGTATATTTTTCCTTAGGAAATAATAGGAAATGAATGTTGCATAGATTATTTGCATATTTAGCTATTTGTCCATTTAAAAACATTTACTCACAACTTTTTTCCTCTTATTCCTGCTGATCAAAACATCAGCTGTTCATTGGTAATAAAATTTGCCTTTTGAAGGAGGAAAGTCCCTATTAAAAGCAAATACTTTTATTGCTATTATGAAATTATAATTAATATACTATTTACATTTTCTATTATTTTGCAAATGCTTTATCAAAATTCTTTTCTAACATCTTGACAGAAACTCTGCATTTCCTGAAAATGGTTTCTTTATTTAGAAAGGAAACCTTTCTGTGCTATAACTTCAAAATCATGCAAGTGTAGCATGGATCTGATGCCCATGTTAACACGGATTTGTATACAAATGTGGTTAAGGTAGCACGGCTAATTTCCTGAGATGCTCAGGACTCCTTGGATAATGCCTTTGTTCAGAGTGCTACTTACTTCCAGGAGGGCTCCAGGAGGTACAAGGCTTTCTACATGCCCTCCTTTCAGTTGTTCCCAAAGAAAAGCTTTGTCTTGAAAAATACCGTCCCTCTTGTTTTTATCAGTAACATTTGCTATTTAAAAACCATTTATCAAACTGTGCTGCAAAATACTCTTCTTGTCTATGCAAATAAATCTGGAGTGTGACATGTTTCTCAAATGTGACACTGGCTCTGCCTTGAGGAAGTAAAAGGCACCTAAGCTCACAATGAACCGTGAAGAAAACAAACCTTGCTCTGCTCGTTGAACTTTCTTAGTAGTTTAATGTGAGAGAGAATATATTCAGGTTATGATAATTGGAGCAGAATTTCCAGCAGATATCTGCTAGAAACACAATCGTGTCTTTCATTCTGTGCTCTAAAAGATTTTTTGGTGGTGTCTTTTTTTCACTGTAGATGCTTTCAAAGAAAGAAAAATCTCCCTGAACTTAGGAATCACAAACTCTCATAGGGCAATATGTACTAAGGAGGAGATTTTTATTAGGTACAGCCAGATTCTAGATTCGTACTACAGGGTATGAGTAAATTTTGATCCTCTCCAGCTTTGCAGTGCTTTTTAGTTAGGCCTCTTGCTTTTATAGATAATTTTCTAACATGGGACAGAATATTTTTTTCAGCACTTGGACCTTTTCAGTATTTTCCAAGGGCTTGCCCCCTGATTAATGAACACATTTTCAAGTCTAAAGACCTCAAAGGACTTTTTTCGAACAAACCCCTATTACTTTTCCCTTTTTTTCTTTTTTTTTTTTT
>WAAG01040958.1:2289-21053 GCA_013390105.1 Tichodroma muraria
GACACTGGAACAAAGTATTAAACAACACGTTTGTGGGCATCTACAGAATGGTAAGAAGATAAGATTATTTGCACGTCAGAAACAAATCCTATCGAGTTGATCTCATTTCCTTCTGTGACAGCAAAGCAGATATAAGGATGTGTTTTATACAGTGTATCTTCAGAGTACTCTCACATGACATCCCTAAGCAAGCAAAGCAGATATGGACTAAATTAAAGTCACATAAGGTAGATGGGTACTTGATTGGAAAGCAGGACTCTGAGGAGAGTTATTTGCTGCCTAAGTGGGAGAACATCTCGCAGACTTCCAGAATGCTGTCTTCTAGCTCTAGCACTATAAAACTTTGCCATTAATTACTTTCTCAATGACATGGACAATAGGCTTACCCAATTTACAGATAATGCCCACTTGGGAGGACTTGCAAGCGGCATGGAAGCCAAGATTTTAATTCAAAAAAATTCACTTACATTACAAGAATATCTTGAAATAAACATAATACAATTGATTGAAGAAAAATACAAAGAAATATGAAGGGTACAGACAGAAAAAGAATAACATTAATACTGCAGGTGAGAACTTGATTGTAGGGGAGGAAAAACTGAGTCTGAGTAGAAGAGATGATGCTTTCAGGGAGATGTTGAAAGGAATTCTTATAATATGATGAAGATAATTACTCTTTTTATTCACTATTAGTGCAAAATCAGTGGTATGGATGTGGGAAACAAATGGGAGATTTAGAAAAGATGTGAAAGCTTCAGCGTCTTCACACAGAAGATAAGAAATAAGGACAGAGTAGAGGCACAGCAGTTTCTCTCTTCATAATGGACTATTATAAAGGGATATTAGTCACTTTCCATCTTTCCTATGAGTAGGAGAAAAAGAAATGGGTCTAAATTTCAGGGAGAGATATTTAGTTTAAATTTGAACAGTTACAGCTCTGTGAAAATTTAAGTCCTAACAGCAGTTTGCCTCAGGCTGCGGCAGAGATGGGCAAACTTCTTTCTCACAAGATAAATCTGATCTGCTAGCTCTCATCTTCTCCCACAACTATAGGACAAAGGAGGTGGCTTAATCTTTAGGGTTGTTTTTTTTTCCCCTGCGATACTATGAATTCTATTTGTTAACCAGATCATCAGGTTGTATAAATTAGGAAAAATAAGCAGCCTCAGTGTGTGTTATGCATTTTACTGATCTGTATTTTTGACAAATTGTGTTCATACAAAAATCTTCTTTTGCAGCCCCAAATCAGGATCAAGAGCTAAAACTGAATTTTGAAGCCTGTTTCTATATTAAGAAGGAATCCACAGCACCAGTCTTATTTAAAGCACCATTTAAAAAAATACTGCTTCTGGTATGCTAGTTGCAAGGCAATAATAACAATCAAATATTCTTTCAAAAAATAATCTTATGTACTAGCATAATTAACCCCAGAGATACATATAATGAATACGCCATTTCTTGAAGTGCTTGCTGGTTTAAGAGATGCTCAGTATAATACAGCATATTTTCTTTAGAAATAATATAAATGTTGAAATTAAATAAAGCTGTATTTTTGTTGCAAAGTGTTTTTTGTAATTCTTGTTTTTACTCCTGTAAATCTGTCTCCATGGGTTTCAAACAGCTGAGAGCAAATGCCAGCATTGCTGGGAAAGGAATGCTCCTGTGTGCTTAAACTTGGTCATGTTTTGCCACCATACAGACACTTGTATTTTGTGAAGTAGTCCAGGGATTATTCACATTTGTGTCAGCACCCACAGCAGTCAGCAGTGAACATGCACAGAGATTTTCCCCTGCCATGCAATATTCATAGCCCTTTTGACCATGCCAGGTGCTGAGTGCAAGGCAGAATTACCGTATGCATTCCTGGCACATCAGGAAGAAACACTACTTTCCAGTTTTTGCTGCTGAGTTTTTGATCTTGTGCTGCTTCCACATGATGTTGTCCAAGCCTGGATCTTAAAGATTTTGCTTTCAAAATGTGTTATGAAAGTCTAAGGAAGTTGGTTGTCTATGCTTGCATGAGCTACCTGAGTTCTCCCCAGTGTCTTGGTCCTTTGAACCACAAGTCACCCCTCAGGTGACTCTGACAATATGCTCAGGACCTTTGCATTGCAGCCCATCCCAGAGTGCAGGAGCATTTTATCTCCTGATGTGTTGTGAGTAAGACTGATATTTTAACGAGAACCCCTGCTGTTTTCATTAAAATTAATGTGTTGAACTATTTTATGAAATACTACCATAAGGAAAAACATTAAAATTAAAACCAGTTTAAGTGGAATAGTCCAAAGGCTACTCAGCCTTTTACCCTATTGGGCCTGGTGTAACTTCAATCCAGCCTGCTTTCAAACTGTTGAACTCTGTAGATGTGAAAACAGAAGAAAAGGTGAGCATTCACTAAGTCTTTCTCTCTATAGGTAATATACAAATTTTTAAGAATATTGTGAAAAGATTGGCACACATTTAAGGGTGGTGTTTTTTGTGTTAGTTTCTTTCTCAATGGAAAAATAACAGAAGCTAACTGTATAGATCTTGTGAATGGCATGCCTATTAACCAAGTGGTGGAAAAAAACTGGACAAGCATTTCAGGGAGTTCAAGAGAGAGTTTGTGGGGACAGAAATAAACACATACAAATAGAACAAAAAATATAGAAAAATTTAAAAAATAGATAAAAATTCCTACATATAAAAACATCTATAACTATAAATGTGTTAAAAATACTGTAGAAGCTGTCATGGATCTACCCACCAAGGACCTAATAGTATTTCTTGATTTCAGTAAAGCACTGAAGTGGGAAAAATTCGTATTTAAAACCAGGTGATCTGTGTGATTCTCAAAAGCCTTAGTCTGCTTTCTTGCCCATTTTTTTCAAGGCATTTGTTTTTTTCTGAATCTGTTCCAACCCCAGATTTCTTTTCCTCTTGAATTTAATTTTTGTAGAGCCCAAATCCATTCTAGCATGTCTAGCTGACATAATTGTTCACATAGCTTAAGTTTAAGTTTAAATTAACCCATGAGATAGACTGAAGCCCATAGGTGAAAGGAACACAAGCAAGAGAAAGTCCTCTAGCCGGGATTAGAGGAAGGACAAAGGAGAAATCTTTTCTTTACCTCTGGGTTTGTGATTTTGTTCATCTGTGCATACTTTAAGAAACAGTTTCCCTCTCTGTTCAAACAGTTTCCATCTTTGAATGAAAAATGAGATTATATTGGCAATTACAGTCTAGAAATTCTATCCTGGGAAACCAATGGAAAAAATATTAAGAGAAAAAAATATTTAAGGAGAGATTATAGAGAACAAAACATCATGAAAGTGATTCCTTTTTCTGTAGTACTAGAAAATTAACGGATGCTGCTTATTCAATAGTGTAATATGTTTAGTCCAGGTTCTGATGCCTTTACCCTGATTTTAGTAATGATTTTCTGGTGAAATACACATTCCCATCAGGATCGCAATGGCTGCGTATCTTTAGTGAGGGCTTTTGATGCCCTTTTTGCCTCACTTCTCTTGCAGTCTGATATGCCATGTTCACCCCCCTGTGTGCATGCTTGTGATGCTTCTTTTGTTGCTATGTTCACAACTCAAGCTATCAAGAAAATGATTTATTAAAGTTGGCCCAGGTGGTCAGAAGGGAAATATGTCCAGCACAATAGGTGTATTTGGACAGTGACATATTTGAGAAAATCGGGATGCTGCATCAGAATAAGGGCAGCCCTTGGTCTCAGGGTTCGACTGGCTGACATCCAAAGCCTGGTTTGGTATGGCACAGATCCGTGGTCTTGACTCAGTTTTAATGAGAAAATTACTTAAATCTCAGGGAGTTTACAAGCTAAAGCCATGCAAAACGAGAAAATTAATAGTAGAGAGAGAAGGATTTTGTTAGGATGGTAAGAGTAGCAACTCAGGGATAGAAAAGGAAAAAAAAATCTGTACCTTAATGTATAAAAAAATCCTTGAAAGCAGAGAATCAGATAGTGACAACTAGGCAACACTGAGGATCAGCCTCATTGATCCTTAAAAGGGTTAAGATACAGACTAGAAGCAGCTGAGGGAGCTGGGGATGTTTAGCCTGGAGAAAAGGAAGCTCAGGGGAGACCTTATCACTCCCTACAAGTACCTGAAAGGAGGCTGTAGCCAGGTGGGGGATCAGTCTCTTCTTCCAAGTAGCAAGTGATAGGATAAGAATGGCCTCAGTTTGTACCAGAGGAGGTTTAGATTAGATGTTAAGAGAACATTTCTTCACTCAAAAGGTGGTCAAGCATTGAAATAGGCCGAGGTTACTGGTGGATTCACCATGCCGGGTACTGTTCAGTAGGTGTGTGGATGTAACACATGGGGACATGGTTTAGAGGTGAACACAGTGATAGAGTTGGTGATTTTAAATGACTTTTCCAAAATTAATGATCCTATGATTCTAAGATTGACTGGTGGGATCAGATAGGAGCACGCAATTGAGATGGACACAAATATGTGAGTAACTTCCTTGCAACACCAACACAGTACTTTCTGAGAGTTCATACTGTCAAAGAAATACAGTATAATCCTTGTCTCCTTCATCTCTGACTGGCTGATGAGGTTTGGGATTGGCAAGTTCACAGTAGACATCACCTCTCTGAAGCTAAATGCAGCCATGCACAGGTTAATATGTTCATAAGAGTCTGCACTGACAGCATAACGAAGGTGGCATGTGGTCCATCCTATACTGGGGTCACTGCCAAAATTTCTGCGCCTGATTGTGTTTCTTGAGAGGTTCCTATTCAGTTGTGAGCCACACTGACTGCTGCTACCCGTTCTGCAAGTCCTAGTGAAACCCTGTTTAGGAGAGCACCTGCAGTTGTATGACTACGTGGACACTGTGCTGGTTCATGCACAGGGTCCCCCACTCTTCACAGGCTTCACTGGGCTGAGCCCAGAGTGGGCTGACCTTGATGCAGCACAAGAGCACAGCTGGCAAGGAGAATGAGATGGCACCTGCTTCCTCGAGGCTGACCAAGTGATGCAGCTGGCCCAGGAAACATGCATGGTCAATTACTGTTGTGGGTAGAACAAAAAGGCTGTGAGGCCATAGCAACCACATAATAATAATAATAACAGTAAACCATGTAATGTGTATGTATGTAACACCTGTAAAGCAATTTCCTTTTACCTGTGGTTGTTGACTCTGAGCTCTTGGGCATTCGTATGTGTGCATCTCTGTGAGGAATGGGATTTCTCTGGCATGCACAATTTGGGTCAGTTGCTCTTCCTCTACCTCCAGCCCTAAATCTGTTGATTCAAATATCTGATGAATTGGGAGAACTGGTGTCAGAGACTGTAAATAACAAGTCACATTGTTACAGGAATCAGACATCTGGTGAAATTTGTCACATAAGTGACCATTATTCTGAGCTACATATAACTTGAAGTAGCATCATAAGACTTGTGATAGGCAGCCCTGAAATTCTGAATTAAAAGTGGCACTGCTTGCTACCACACCAACAACCCACAGCAGTGAGCTGCCATGCTCTTGCCAAGCAGGGTGAAGGCACCCCCATTCCTATGCCTGCTCCAAACATACAAAGACTGAATTGACAATGAGAAAATCTCTGTAACACACAGCTTGTCTCTGCACGAGCACATCTAGGAGCTAGTAATTTGCAATTTGGGAGGATGAATCCTATTCTGCCATTAGTACAGGGTAGAGAGAATACATTGTGGAATGATATTTTTGTTGAACTAATTTTGTCTTGAAAACTTTCACTGCATTACAACCATTAATAAAAAGAGTAGTAATCATAAAGTATTGTGGCCATTAGGAATCAGGGATGCATTCTGTGCCAGGAGTCACCGGTTAAATTTCCATTTGAATTCAATGAAAGGGATGACGTTGCAGAGTCATCCCTTTGTTGCAGAGTTTAAACTGAAGATAAGCAATTACATGGATTCTCTGATGCATTGAGTTGTGCCTGCTGGCAAATGACTGACCTGGGGTCTGGCATTGTGATCTCTTCCTTAACTGGCCGAACGTCCCTTCATTTTCCTGGCACAAGGTCATAGTACTGCAATTCCCCCTGCACAAGGCTTGACTCCAGTCTGCTCGTAGCAGCCAGGAGAAGGGAAGGTGTCATGGCTGTCTGACAGGGTGAGCTCTCCTGTCCATTCTGGGAGTCACCTTCAGCACGAAGGGTCCTGCCAGCCGCTGCTATCCTACCCTTCTCTGGAGGCGATGAGATTTTTATGATGCCCAGTAGGCTCAGTCAGACAAACTAGGACAGCTTTTGAAAGAAAGGCTGTGAAATAACCCTGGTCCAGCTTTAAAAAGATTCTTGGACATTTTAACTTTTTTTTTTTTTTTAATTTGTTACTCCATCAATCATTCAGTGCTATTAATATTTGAATTTCTGCCAAATATGTGGTGTTTCCTGAAGCTTGAGCGTAAACATCAAGAACTGCTGAAAAAGGGACTAGACAAACATTTTTGCACTTAACTGTACCAACTAGCCCTAGTAATAGGTCCCTAACTCAAAATCTTAGGACAGCTGTTATGCTTGGAGCAGGCTAATCTTCAACAGAGAAAAAGGATCACATCTAGCTGTTCTAAGTTTTTAGAGATAATTCAGTGCATGCTTTCACGGAGTGAAGACAGAGCTTCTTGGCTTACAGAGGAAAATACTGAAAAAAAAATCTATCTGCTGAAGCACAGTGGAATAGTTTTGTGGAATTTTTTAAGGTTTGAACAGAAGCCATCAAGTGGGAAAAACAGGTTATATCAACTTTGTTGCAAAACAAAGGTGCTTAGAACACAAGTTGATTTTTGTATTCCTTTAAAGGAAATCTAATTCCTGTGTAAATGAGCTGAAATGATTTTCAAATTCCTTGCCTCTGGTTTATCATTGGTAGGTCTTTAATGTAAAAAAGAGATATACCTATTCACTTAATCTGACTGACAGACATTTACCACATACTCTTATGCTTCCAGAGCAAGGAGATAACTACATAAAAGTGTGTCTGAAGATTTGTAATACAAAGGAGATTTGAATTTTGCTAGTGTCAGTGCAAATCAGAGGTCATTCTCTTGGAGCTGACAGAGCTGCACAGACGTAAGGAAAAGAAATGAATCATAATTCCCAGAGAGCACTTCACTATTTCCATGAACATATCCTTTCTCATCTCCCTTATATTTGTTGCATCATTGCAGTCAGTGACAGAATTAAGGTTGTCCAGATTTTTCTATGATGAACAAAACAATAAAAAAAAATTAGAGCAAATTTGAAGGTTAGGATTTATTAATGTGATGGACAATGATTGCCTGTTGCTGACCTTGGCCTTTCTGTTATCTTTCACACAGAAGACTGCCTGCAAGAGAGAAAAATAAAAGTTGTGTGGTCAAATGTAATTTTCCCTCATCTGCAGTTTCTTAGTTGTGACAAGGACAGTGTAGGAGGCATGTCCAATAAAAACACTGCTGGCAAGAAACTGTATTGAAGACATCAATATTTGTATTACAAGCCCAAATATCTAAGCATACACACATTTTGCCTCTTAATGTCTCTGCCATTCATGGCAGTGCATCCACACCAGCTGTGCTTTCAGAAGTAGCTTCCCTTTGATGCTGTGCCTTCCCAAGAAGCCCAGTTGAAGTCACAAAGGGAAAAATCCCCTTAATTCCCTAGAAAATAACCCACCATCATCTTCTCCAGGTTCTTCTCACTTACTAAGAAATGGCGACAGGTGATGACTGGTTTTTACCTCTGCTTGTTTAAGTCTTTAGAGACTTAAATTGTCTTGTTCAGATTTGAAATTGTGTTGGTTTTTTATTTTTATTATTTCAATTAAGCCTTGTGTGCTATCTCTAGAAGGAACTTCAAAGTTCTTTGGTACTTTTATCTGCATCTTTTTTTGGCAACAGTACCAAATATATTTCTTTGAGCCCTCCATTTGAAAACCTAGAGATTACAGATCAAGTAGCAAAGGCTGTTAGACTTATCCTGGATATCTGCTTTTATTTTTGTTTTTTGTGGATATATGAATACAGTCTTTTACTTTTTAAATAGGAAGGAGCACTTATCAGTGGGAATTTACTAGGTTAGTTAGAATGGCTGCCAAGTTCATTTTGACAACAGAAATGCAAACCTTAAAAGATTACATTTGAGTAATAGTTTATACTGAATATCACCCGATTTTTTTTTTTTCTGAATTTGCCCATAGTAAAACAAGTGGAAAAAGTGAAGCATATAACGTTAAGCCAGATCACTGGAAATAAAATTGAAATGGGGGATGCAGGATAAGTTTATGGCAATGATGTCATCCTGCTTATCAGGAAGAAAATTTAGATGAGATGCAAGCTAAATGTTAAAGGTTTTCTAAACATGTGGAGAACATGCTGGTTATAGGTACACGAGAAGAAAGAGAGCTTCCTTTGGCACCACGTACTCATGCCTCATGTTGTTTTGATTTTCAAAGTCTGAAGTACAGAACTAAATTACTGGATCATGTATGTTTTGTATACATTGAAACTTTGCTATAAGCTTTCCCACTTGCAAAAGATCGCACCAAAGTTTCATGATGATGTGTATATATGACTAATGCCATAGCTGTGCCTCTGTTTCCAGTACCTCCGTATCTTGGGCAAATAAATCAGTTTACAACATATCTGACTAATAATTAACACATGCGGAGTCTTCCTAGAAAACTGTAGTCTGCAACTTTCTGTTCAGATTTCTTTCTGATTGCTAACTGGAGGTAATACATCTACAGTAAATGAATATTTGCTGAGAAAGTGAAGGACAACAAGCCTCAAAAAAGGCTTCTAGAGGCACAAGAATGTGGCACAAAACTCAGATATTGCTCTTATATTGCATTGCCAGTGAAGTTTCAATGGCAAAGCATCTTGATTCTAGAAGAAAATTCCCCCAAGGACCTTACTCTGTAGAAGACAGTGGTTCTGCTACTTGGAGTAGGATTAAAAGGAGTCTGTATCAGGGAAGGTCCTGCAGGATACGAGGCTGTTGCACAGGAAGAGATGATGACTGCAGCTTTACCATTGTCTCCAGAGCAGCTATATGTTACTGTGACCAGTACTGCACCTCAGGCTCTCCTGGGCCTGTAGACTGTTGTGCTGACTACTGGGATGTCTGCAACCACCCTGTGGAGCCCACCAGGTCAGAGCCTTGGCCTCCTCCAGCATGGAGTAAGTAAAGAGAAAATGCTCAGTTGCTTTTAGTGAATTGTAGTGAAAATATATGTAGAAGTAGAAATACTGATTAGTCTCGAGAGTGTATGCATTCTGAAAATGTGACTAAAAGCATAGTGGACGAAGAGTATTAAACTGGAGTGAGAATTATACCTGCTGTTATTTCTTTGTCTCTAAGACATTAGTGTTGATTTGATTGTACTTCTCTTGGACAGAACTTCTGTTTCACTTGAAACTTCTTGGAGAACAACCTCATTGGGTCAAAATTAGTGTAAACTGAAAAATTTCAATAGGGTTTTACAGATTAACATGAGATGAACAGCAAGCTCTAAATATTTGTATCCATCAGGACAAACAAATCATCAACAAAATTGAGGGTTATCCTGAATGATACTGCCCTGAGGTATTCTGCAATGCTTTTGATGCAGCATAGCTTTCCTGTGGGACACGGTTTTTCTGATGACAGCTCAGGCTTGGGACTTAATGAAGGGATGTGTTTAGAACAAGGATTTGGGGCATAGTTTCTTACTAGTTAGTTTGCAGTGGAAGACCCTCCAAGACTATTCTAAACTAAATCTAATTATTTTTAGTACAAAATATTGAAAAAAAAAAAAAATCAAACATCTGGTTCTACCTTGGCTTGTGGATAGGCCAAATCTCTGCTGGTGAAGAAAATTTGGTATTGTGGATTTTAAGACTATGTAGCTTCTTCCTGTCAGTACACCAAATTTGGCCAAAGATGTAGAGAATGGATCAAAGTTTCAAAAGCCTAAAATCAACAAAATACTGCTGTGACTTTTTAAAATTAACTGTCTCTTTGCAATAACCTTGCTGTTGCAGTTCAGCACTAAGAGCACAAGCTCCTCAGGAGGCTGTGCTCTTAGGCATGCAGCCAAAATCTGATAAGGAGGAGTGACAGAAATGCTGCAAAACAAATTTGATTTTCCAAAGTGTTTCTCACCATTTAAAAGAATGTTCTAGGGCTCTATGTAAATAAAGGCTTTTTTTTTTTTTTTTTAATTTTCATTTGGTGCAGTGGTGTATATTATTTTTGACAAGGGGTTTTTGTTCCAAGCTCTATGTAAAGATGTAGTTGCATTTCTGCCCAAAGCTGAAAGCTGGTGAGTCTGCTCTGGCAAGCTGTCTCATGGAATTGAATCACTACAAAACCTGCAGCAGTTTGCCACGTGGTCACTGCCACAAGTCTACCTCTAAAAGGTAGAAGTGTAACAGAAGGTTTAGATAAGGCAGTAGGTGAGGGGTAATATTTTTACTGCTTAATTTAATTATTTGCATTTGTGTTCGCTGTTCTGTAGCTGCTAACATACCTGCTAGGGTTAGCAATTATATTTACAGTACGTTTACTTGTCCTGTAGATGATCTTATATTATTTTTTAATATGTCATCTCACAAAAAATCCTGGTTCTCTGATCATTAAAGTGATGGAAAATCTGCAATTTTTAAAAATCTCTTTATTCATTATGTAAGTAATTTAGAGGGTGAAAGGAAATAATAAAGACAAAATAAAGAAGGGAAAAAAGTAGCAAACAAAACTATCTCTAAAGAATCTTTCTAGAGCTGGAATATCTGAGGGATTGGAATGAAAAAGAGGAGAAACAAGTAGGACTAAATGTCTGAAGACTAAGCAAATTAGGAAGCATAATTAGAAATTACATAAGTATGTTAGCTGACTTTTAGCAACTGAGACTACACTTCTGCCTTAGGCTAAGAATTATTTGAGCACTTGAAGACCATATATGCCAAAGTACATTTACCTGGAAGATCTGTCTTTTGGTTGCCAGAGGTTTTGCACTCAGAGCCTCCTGAGTCATAGTTCTTTAAATAAACCAATAAACTGAAGTGTTTTACATGGGCTGGAATGTACTGCAATAAAACTGCTCAGTGGTTTATTTCTGAACCCCCACGCATTCTCTGACAGTGTGGAGCAGAAACAAGCTACACTGTGACTTCTTCCACGGGTGTGCGTCATGCTGGCGGTCAGTATCGATTTAAACGCGTGGAACTGCTTCGACTCTGCCTTTATAAACACAGCCTTCAGTTTGTTTCTCTGACTTTCATGTGTAGTTACAGAAGAAACTGCACATTCCTGCCTTAGATACCAAATAGAAGTTCAGGGTCCTTTTATTATAGTAGTATTTTAATTTTGTTCTTAGTAGAACTTTTCTAATTTTATATCAGGACTTATTTATTTTATCTATTTGTTTCATTTATTCTGATAGTACAAAAAGCCCTGTCAAAACCAACACTGGGTCTCACCCTGTTGGTGGTGTAAAAGTGGCATCCAGTGAGTTTGCTGATTGCTTTTACATGACAGATGTGATCTGGTCTACAAGGGAGTAAACCTGAAGATATTTCACTGACAAAAGTACTCACACCAATGCAGGAGACAAATGAAGTAAGAACTGTTAAGGGTATATGAATAGTGGACTGTTAAGGAAGTCTCCATTTCTCAAATTATCTTCTTTCCACTAGTGACCTTCACATCATAAAATCCCATTCACAAAGTCATCAAGCTGCATCTTCAAATTAATTAATTTCCCATGTAATATATTAATATTCCAACCTAATACATCCAGAGCCAGACAACCTCGCTGTATTCCCATGTGTCTTTTAGCTTAGATATCTCTCTTGTCTCATTGATGCCTCAGGCAGTACTCCTGGCCTGCAAAATATTAAATTGGCTAGGCTAAAGAAGCTGCATGGTGTTAATCTTCAATTCCCTAAACGCACATCATTATAAAGCTGTTTCTGTACTAGTCCAGAAGTTTGCCTCACTTTGGGCACAGGCAGTGAGCCCTGCCAGCAGAGCTCCAATGAGGGTCTGTTCCATCTCTCTGGATTGCATCTGCTGCATCAATACCTCATTCTCTTGATATTTTTGCAATAACTTGCTTGATCCTCCTTCCAGCTACTGTCTGATGCTGATTCTGTGACATACTGCGACAAACTTGGCACTTGGGTAATTTGCTTTGAGTATTCTGTGAAAAATGCCTCAGCTCTGAGCTGAAGTTGGATTAGAGCAGACACTTTGGGCCTCAGACTGCCTCAGTTTACCTGTGTTATCTCCCATAGCCTGGTGAATTAACAACAGGGACATAAAGGCATTTATAGTTAACACATCACCTGTACTTCACTTCTGCACTTTGTTATGGAATTGTGTCGGGCTTAGAGAGCGTGTTTCTGTCCTGGCAACGAAGGAGGTGCAGGCAGCTGAGGTGTGTGTGTGGGTCTGGGCAGACAAACTCCAGCCCTGGCCACGAGAGGGGCATGGCCTTCCTTATGCTCGTGCTGGGGGGAAAAGCACAGTACCATGCAAATTCGCAAGTCAACACTATATTAAAGCTTCTTGAAAATGGAGGAAAGGGGAGTCCAAGCCCTCTCAGGGGGGGAAGAAACCTGGTGTCTGCAGGCTCACCTATCAGAACAGGCTGGAAAACACAGACTCGTGTGATAAATGCACAATGTTTGTTATTGACCCCATCCAACACCCTGTGCAGGCATTCTGGATCATTATTCCACTGAAGCTTTGACAATCAAATGCACCGATGAAACAATTTATGTGGAAGATACTGAAACACACACAAAATCTTTTCTCATTGAAGTGTTATCAAATAAAAAAAATGAGAGAGATGTATCTTTTTTGAGAACTCATCGGTCAATTTACATTTTATAGTGGGTTTTGGAGGGTGCATGAAACATACATTTGCCTTAAAGTGCAATTGATCTGTCTGTTTTTCAAAGAGAAATTATTCTGGCAATGAAAAAAAATTTATTATGATAGGTTTGGAGTATTCACTAGTTTTTAAAATTCTACACCTGTTAAAACTTATTTCTATTTTAATTGCCAATTAGAAAATAATTTTTATTAGAAATATTTTCTTTTTATTACTGGAAAATAACTTTATTTGAAGATTTTTTTTATTTATATGTAAGATAGTAATTCTTCACTGGGTGTTTTGAATCTCATGCTGAATTTAAATATTATGAATGATAATGTATTTTCTAAAAAAATAAAATACATAAAACTGCTTTCATTACTTGGAAGAAGCTGGAACTGTATTGCTGACTTTCAACTAAATAATTCAAGCATACTGCATAAAACCAATTAATACAATAGTAGCAAGAGTTTTCAGTAATTCACTTGAAGAATTATTTTATTTTCACACATCTATGTGTTATGTTGGCAGGTTGTTATAGAGATGGCCGGTATTACGGAGAAGGAACAATAATTAAAGACAACTGCAATTCCTGGTAATGTTTCAGAGAACAGCAAATTGAATTTTTTCTAGCATATGTCATGAAACAGGAATTAAGGTAGAGAGCATCTTTGAATTCATATTAAACATGCAATCAAATCAAAATGACTGCAAAAGTAGTGCTAAGTATTAAGGTTTTTTGGAGATAGCTTATGGTCAACTTAGAAGAACAGCAAGGGGGAAACTGGACTTTCTAATCAAGATATAAATATTAGACTACTAAAATCTCCTCCTTACTGGCCTGATTCTGTTCCTGATCAGTCAAACCTAAACTGGTTTCAGTCTAGACCTGGGCGTTGACCTCAATGCAGATCAAACAAATATCATAAAACTTTATGGAATCTTTCCTCATTTGTTTGTTTTTGTTTTGTTTTATTTTGGTTTTTTTTTTTTTTTTTCATGAGTGATGAGAAATTACATTAACCTGTAAGGAAAGGATATATGTATATATATTTATGTGGAAAGGGGTGAATTGTTTAAACACTCCTTTCTGTGCCTTGGGACAGAACCAGACAGTGCAGGCGGGGGACCTTTGCTGTCAACCCTAGCAGTTGGCTGCCTGAGTTTTGCCTCTCCAAAAACCAACCCTACACTGGAGGGACTGGAATCCCAGGGCTCCAGCCCCACCCAAACACGGCTGGAGCTCCCACTGTGCTGACTTTAGCCCAGGGTCCTTGGGACACAATGTCTGGGGCCACGAAACCCTTTCTTCCTGGGTTTCCAGAGTAAAACTTCCTCAAAAGATCACATTTTTTCAGGAATTCAACATCAACATTACATTCCCTGGTTTGGTCTTACAAAGATGGAAACAAAATTTTTCAGATATGACCTTTCTCACAAACTGTAAGCCTTCCCACCTTGTTCCAACTCATTAGACGGTGAAGCAGGAAGAAATGACGCTATGTTTTTATAAACACTCTGTGACAATTATATTGTTCACACCTTTTTCCCCCCTCCATCTGCCTTCTGCTGTTAAAGTGCATATTTTTCCTTTGACAATTCTTTTTTATGTTTGTTGATATTCTTGTCCTTTCAGCAAATGTTTCAACAGTCTCTGGAAATGTTCAACAAACGTATGCCTTGTTCGCCAAGACTTAATTCAGCGCATCAATTCTGGAGATTATGGGTGAGAACCTATTTATTTTAAAGTTTTGTTATGCATCACAGTATTGCTCATTCTGTGTATGTGCAAATTACAATGTATGCAGTCTTCCCCACCCCTTCCTTCTCCAAATACATTAAAGCAATTTGACAGTAAGTGTGCATTTGTGAAACTTTCCTAAATCACTGACAGTTTACAAAGCTTTAAATGGAAAGATACTGAACATCTCGTGCTGATAAGAGTTACTGTAAACATCTGTCTAAAATATCCTCCAAATTTAGAACAATTTCTTTTCTCTTAAAACACAATTTGCATCATCTTCCCCTATTCTTCACTGTGTTTATTACTTGGGATAGATATTTAAAGTAATTTTTTCTGCTCCCTTGAGAGCACTGTTCCATGTAACAGGACTCTAGGTAGCCCTGGAAGAGGAGAAGATGGGCACAGTGAGGATCACGTTATCAGACCTTTGGGGGCTCTGTGCTTTTCTTGCTAACAATCTCATTCCTGTGGTTAGTGCACAGGGATTAGGGACCCCAGTACTGGATCTGTGCCTTGGGAGCCTGATGGCTGTTTACAGACAAAGATACAGGGCAGCCTCCCTAGGACCTGGGGTGCTAAATTCACCAATGAAACCTGTCTGGATTTTGAGCTGTCATGAGTGCTGAAACATTTTGTACTTCATGGGAGACATCTAAAACAACTGAATTAGGATAAACAACCAAGCTAGGCTTCTGGAGCCTGACCCTGCCTCTTGTCAGTGGCGACGAACGAGATTTGTCACAGCGTGACCGCTGAGATACGACTCAACTTCTCCATGTGCTTGCACTTTTCACTGACTACATGGAGACCAAGAGCAATGAGGCTTCTTTGGGCAGCATGAATCCCACTCCTTGCTCTTCATACAAAAGCAAGAAAGGAATGGGTGAAGACAATGCTTGCTACCTGTCACTCAGCCCTTATCCAGCAGTAAATTTCAGTGTGTTCCAAATGTATATGGCTGTGAGGGTGGTCTTTTTCTGTTGTGCATATAGTTTGCACATGAACACTACAATCTGAGTTGAGTCCACCTGAGAGGAGTGAGGGAATACTTAGAGAACCATGGAGAGCTCTTTCTCTCACAGTGGCTATTGATATAAAACTTGGGCAGAAGGTGTCAGCTGGACTTTTTGCTGGGTTCAACAGTATCTCTCTTCTGGTGCACCAGAGCTTGAAGGCGCACTGTAACTCACTACATGAAACTGCTAGTTCTCTGTGGGAATCTGGGCTGGAGCACAATTTGAGCATAACTTCAAGAGAACAGAATGTTTTGACTGAGTGTCTCATTTGGCAGTACTGCTCTGAAGTATTGCATATTCTTGTCCTGCAGGCTGTTGTGATGCTGACTCCAAATCTTCACTATTCACATAGTGCTGTGTTGCTCCATCCTGCTCTTATCTGCAGTGGAAAAGCCCACAGTAAATATTTTCTCATGCATACTGAATGCAAGTGTTTGAAATGCAATTTCAAAAATTTATTTCTGGATCCTTTTGCTAGTTGTACTCTTAAATGAGAAATGTGTTAATGTGAGTGATCTCTCTAACCTGGGTCTTGTTTTTTTGGTTTTCCTCTGTGAGGAAGATGGAAAGCTGACAACTACAGTCAGTTCTGGGGAATGACAGTGGAAGAAGGTTTCAAAAAGCGCCTGGGCACCTTCCCTCCATCTCATTCTTTGCTGAATATGAGAGAACCTCCTGTAAGTTTCATGTACACTTGGGTTTTTGTTTTTAATAACTTTATCACTTGGAAAAAATAAATTTGGGAAATTATAAGAGTATGATTCAGGGTTTTATCAGTTTTGTCACTAAATATTTTCATGTTGAATATGATATTCCTGGAACAGTTCTATAAGTCACAGAATGTCTGGCCCTATTGGCAGAAATCAAACAAGAATCAGCAAAAGAAATTCCTAATCCCTGCAAAGCTCTGCAGTAATATTAGCTTATTATTGTAGTTCGCTTCCTTAAGAGGCCTCCATATTAATTCTCTTCATTTGCTAATCATTGCACTCATAGCTGTAACCACAGAAAAATACATCTGGGCATAGTTTATTAAGGCTAACAGCTGAGACTAAACAGCAATCTTTGACAGAAGCTGTGAAAGCTTTTTCTGGGTTTTGAACAAATGGGTGGCAAAATTACGGGAATCATTGCAAAATGAAATGGTTCTCTACTACCAGCTTTCTAAACCCCTTGGCCATGGCAATTTTCATGACAGCTAAATTAAATTTCCTATCATTTATTTATGCTGAAACTAGTTCTGCATCAAAGCAAACATACTTTAAGTTATGTGTGTAGGTTTAGCAATTTAAGAAAAAACAATTGAATCCAGAGGGATTTTTCCAATGCTTTAGATCAGTTACTTAGTTTCTTTCTTAGAGGACACAATTTATGGAATTCACAGACCAAAAAAACCCACCTAACTAGCTCACCAGAGTGAAATTAGAGGAAGTGAAAATATAAATAGATAGATCCAAGGTTTGCAAAAGCATTAAGTATAACAGGTATTTATCTTTGCCTTCAACATAGTACAGGCAAGTGATGCCATTTAAGTATCTATTAGAAGTCAATTGTTGATGCTTATTCCTGTGTTGTGGTGTTTCTACAATCAAAAGAAAACTTTCCAAACAATATTAAAGGTGGTAATACAAAGAGCAGTTCTTTAATGGAAGCTTTCAGGGGCACAAAACATCTTTGAGCATGCCTGATACAGGATTTCCACAAATTTTATAAGTTTAATTAATTAATCTATCTAGTACATCCTATAGGAGACCAGTTGCCTTGGTAAACATCCTTGGGCCTACCTCTTGGAGCCTCTCCAAGGGGTTCTCAACCTTATATTTTATTATGTATCCTGTGTGCTGGTGCAAAACAGGGTGTTCTTGTTAGAAATACTTTTCTTGAAAATAATACTATTTATTTAAACAGAATTTCAAGAAGGCGGCATAAATGTGTGACAAAGGGTAATCTACTATTCTGAAGTGTGAGAAAGCATGAAAAATTATACAGCTGTATATTAAGAATCTACAAAGTTGCAAATGTATAAATGTATATATAAAAAGCTAAAAATCCTTGGGCATCAGTGGCAGAAAGATTTCCACATGACAGAAGGCCTTGTGGTGACAGCAGTGCAAAGCTGCCACTTGAACAGGTTTTGGGGAAAGAGGGTATGGCCTCTGCAATAATTTTAGCAGTCCTAACCCTTTCACTTGACTCATACCATTCTTTTTTTGCACACAAAGTTAGCTCCCTGCAGCAGCATGGCGAGGCATTGGGCTCAGGCCCAGGTTGGCCATCTCAATCAAAATTACACTCTGAAGGGTTGCCAGAGCAAGAAGTGGATAGGAATTAAGCTTTGGAATTTTGCCTTGTAGGATTTTCTGGACTACTCTTTGCATCCAAGGAAGGATCATTTCACTTGAAAATGGGAGGTCAAAATAAGAAAATGGCGTAAAAGAATTTAATCCAATATTTAGTAGGTGTCTGACTGAAGTTATTGGTGAACTGTACTGAGGCTCAAAAGAGTTGGATTGATTTGTTGGTTTCGGCATTTTCTTTGAGGGGTACAGTGTGAAGCTTATACAGCACAGGCCAAAAAAGGATGTCATGTACTCAGCCCAGAGACTGACGTCTCCATTGGTGGGTATCTAGCTAGGTGAGACAAATCCTACCTAGGAAAACAGGAAAGGGAAAGTTTCAAGAAATTCCTTACAATACTTTCCTCCATTCAATTTGTAGTCGCTGTTTACTCAGTACTCCTGCATTATATTCAGCTTATTGAATCATTGTTATTAATCTTCCTGCAGCTACTTTCACTGCTACACTTCTATTTTCCTGACTTTGTTCCACAGATACATTTCTCAGTCATATTTTCTCTTTCTGCTGTCTTATGAAATCTGTGAGCCACAACCCAACTCCCTTTGGCACTGCCAGACACCCAGGGAGATTCAATGCATTTTCCTCCAGAAATCCAACTTGGCACATTCATGCATTCAGTCATGATGAGACTTCCTTACGTGTTGCTGGAATCACATACATTTCACAAGATTCTAGGAAATCTTTCTACTTACAGAAGCTAAAAATATAAAATAATACTCTCCATGTGACTTTCTCAGCTTCTGCAAAATTCTTAGGAAAATCACAAACATCCTGAAGTTGTTTGTAGAGCTTTTAAAA
>WAAG01040975.1:1852-17981 GCA_013390105.1 Tichodroma muraria
GTTATTAATTCAAGGAAAAGGAAAGGAGTTTTTTTGAATAAAAAAATGTTACGTAACAAGTATTGCTTGCCACAGAAATAAAGGAGGATAAACTGTCCTACTGAGTCACTAGATAGTCGCTCTGTATTCTCGGATTTTGACACAATTTCTCAATGGGTGGAAAAAAGAAAGGTAAAGCCTTCAAACAATAGAACACAAATAACAACCACTATTTAATTTTCTAAGACCTGGAAGAAATTGGAATATTTTTAACTGCTTCCTAGAGAAAAAAAAAAAAAAGACTCAATTTAGCATTTTCAATTATTTTTGTTTTCCATTGTAACGTGCTCTTATTGT
Source organism: Tichodroma muraria (assembly GCA_013390105.1). Classification (NCBI taxonomy): domain Eukaryota; kingdom Metazoa; phylum Chordata; class Aves; order Passeriformes; family Sittidae; genus Tichodroma; species Tichodroma muraria. Next base: position 2,189 of record WAAG01040975.1, read on the forward strand.
GTTAATTTTATGGTGTTTTTTTGTTGGTGCTTTTTAACACTAATAAGAATCATATGTGGACATATGTGATATTTAATTAATAAATTAAATCTGAGTTGGTTTATCTGTTCTACCTTTGTTTTCAAATTATTATTCAGCCCAGTAAGAGGATAGGGTGTGTGCTTCTTATTTGCAGTAAGTATTTGAGAAGTGAGCCTTAATCTAGAATAGCTTCATTTGCATTGGAATCTTATTATTGCTATTCAAAAAGTTTAAATAAACCAAGAGTGAGGATTTGGCAACTGAAAATGGTCAATCTCCATGAATAATCTACATAAGTTTTGTTTATACTAATTAAACCTCTCCTCTTTCTCTATTTTGTTCAATCATTACACAAATGCAAAGACTCAGAGACAATAAAAACTAAAGGAGAGGATATGGAACAGATTTGTTGAATTCTGTTTGGCAGGTAAGCAGAGTTCAAGGTTATCTTTTTAGCAAATGTTACCACTCAGCTGTGAATTGGTTTTGGGTACCCATCACAGATGGAAAGACTGCATTAGGACTGTGAGAAACAGTGTCAGTGAGAACAGGGCAGAACATCATCTTTGTGTATTCTGGGATTCATATGGTGGGAGGACTGAGAGGAAATAGGGCAGAGAGTTACATCTGTACGTACTATTTTCTTTTAAATTGGACTGGTAAAATTTAAGCTATTCTGTAGTATCCATATTACACCTTTAATTAAATTTCTTTGTTTTAAAAGCAAAACAGTTAAGCAAATCAAAATTAATACCTAATTTCTTTTTGGATTAAATTTCAGAGTATATATCATTGACAAATGGAGCAGCAAGATATAGCTGCTTCTATTTTTGCTAAAATGCTGTGAGGAGAATGGAGGGTGTGTGAAACAAAAAGCTACTTTCTTGGTACACACTTTTGCTGCAAAGACCTGATCTCAAGTTGCTTGTGCAGGTTATATTAATAACAGTTTTCCAATGGGAAAGAAAAATATTGCCATTCTTTGCAACTGCAGAAACCCCCTAAAAAGAAAAATGAATTATCATGATTTTTTCAAAATTCAGTGCATCACATAATTAAGGTCTAAGTATATTCTATATATTTTTTTGTTTACTTCTAAAACTCACATTTCATTACCGTTTTAAGGGTATTAAAATGTATTTTTGAACACTTGTGTGGTAGGTAAACCTGGACACTTGGATTTGTTTGTCAGTAGGAACAAAACCTAAAAAGTATCTCTTTAATGTGGGTTAGAAGTTTATACAGAACAAATTGGGTGCAGCTGCTTTTGAGTGTCCGAAGCAAGTTTCTGGGGCATTTCCATTACTCCTTTTATCTTCTGTCACAGATATCAGAATAAAAAAAAAACAAAACCAAGAGGACACAGTGCCTTATGAGTCTAAACACAAATGAGAGATGTGAAGAGATGCTTCCAATTTCAGCTTTCCCTTTGGCTTTATTCTTGCCACTCCAGGAATATTAAAAAGAAATTGAATGTTTTTAATGGACTGTCAGCAGTATTGTTTTCATTAACAAAAAGAAACTCAATCAACTGCTCTGCCAAACCTCTCTGTCTCTTCTTTGATGGGCATGATAAATGGTGCCAAGCATTGTCAGATTCTGCTAAATTAAATTAAAATTATAGGTGTTCAAAATCTTTTTAGGACTAAACCTTATGTAATTTTGATCATATTTCTTCCCAAAAGAAAAGTAATAGTAAAAAGTAAGCAAAAAAGACAATAAAAGTTTAGAGATAAAAGAAATTAACGGAAACATTCTATCATTAAATTTGCCTTTCAAGGCAGTGACACAGATTGACTGAATCCAAAACATGTCTATTTATACATGACTGCCAACACTAGTAAGAAAGATTAAAAATAGAAACTCACAATAGCACTACAGAAACAAGTTTTTAAAAACTGACATGAAACAAAAATGTGAATTGTGAATGTTTTAAAATACCCCAAAGTTTATCAGGCTTTTAATCAGTCATGTTTAAGCAGTAATATTCTATCCTGGATTACTGTCAATCCCAGCAAATAAGCAGAAAAGGCAAAGCCATTTTTAGAGGACAAGAGTTTATTATTTACAGATACAGAGTTAAACAGCAGTAATAGTTCTGTTCATGCTAGAAATAGTTGAACTAGTTGAAATATTCAGCTTGTATTATAATGTAATGTGCAAAAAGCCAAATTCCACTGAATCTTTCAAATCAATGAATTTGTTCTTCACACAGCCAGAAGTTAAAGCCCCTGTGTTCAGTATATTCACTCCTGGGCCTCTTTAAATTTTGTAGTCTGTCCTGCTGCCTCACTTCATTTTTAAAAAAGTAAAATCCTTGGAGGTTTCAGTGTGAGCGTTGTATTTCCTGAATTTGCAGGCAGTATAATCCAGATTGTAAAAAAAACCAAACCACTGTCGCTGCAGTAGTGGTACTTTCACCTAAAAGTTCCAACAACAGAAATGCAAGTTTCAAAAATGATTTTGCATGGTTGCCGTACTTGGCAATAAGGCAAAAGTGCTGGCCAAGTGGCACATCCTGAAAGTGGCTCGTGTACCAAATAAAGCATTAACACAATGTGCGGGATTATATTTTGTTTAGAACTGAAGGTTGGAAGCAGCTTTATAATAAATCTTCCAGAAGTATGATTTACCACTATTCTATTTATTGTTGGTGGTCATTTGGGCCAGCACTGGATAATACTGAAGACATTTATGAAATATTCTTTACCTTTCTACCTCTATTTTATGTCAGTAGTTCAGACAATTTACAACTATTGTTCTGTGTAGAGCTGCACTGTGAAATGGAGCTTATTGCTAGAGCTCCAGGTCTCATGTCTCCTCCTACATAGTATGTATCTTTTGAGTTTGCAGTGCTGCTGACACAGTATGCTTGATTAGGGACTAGTGTTGAAGATAACTCTGTAGGATAAAATGCTGGCTCTCTTAGTCATGTTGTTATATAAATTCTGCCATGTGCACATGCCGAGAGAACTTGAGACATGTAAAATATAGCTTGATGCAAGTAGAAATACCTCTATTTTAGTGCAGTTGCACAAGAAAATACCCTTTGGAGACTTTAACCCATGGCAGTCATGAAAGTAATATAGCAGGATGATAAGGGGGTGTTATATATCCTCTGTTACTGATTATGGAACAAATCATTCTTTTGTTTTATGGTAGGACTAAGGCCCCTGTGTTAAAGAGAGCAGTCCCACAGCTGGACTGAAATGCAGGTTTTTCAATGTCTGCTCTAGTGAAGTAAACAAAGACATTTTGAGAACTAGGAAGGAGGGCTTAGGACTAAAAGAGGTGTGTATTTTAAGACAGATATAATATAGATTATTCTACAGCATGCTCTTTAGAGACAGAAGAGATCAATTATAGCTAAATTGAGATGTGATAGAAGGAGATTTAGTGATATGAGGAAGCTTAAATTAATCCCTCCTAAGGTAATATCGACAAATGTTACTCGCTGGTGTCATCAGTTTAGTGCATTCGACAGTCTGTGACACTGGCAAGAGTGTTGCCTTGTGTGAAAGGAAGGAAGCATTTCATCAGCAACCAAAACCAGTTCACTGGGTTGTCAAAACCCTGAAAAAGCCCTCCCTGATAATAAAACCCTAAACGCAGCCAGAAGGATTGAATTTTTGCTGTCTCATCAGATTGCCCTTGGACTCAGCACCTTGCTTTCACTCCAGGCCGTACCAGTGGCCAGACAAGGCTCAACACCTCCCAGTGAGACTCTCCTAGAGACAGGGCACAGGGTAGAGCTGCTGAAGATTGAGCCCACCCAGACCCACAACCATGCCTGGGGAGCTGCCTGGGTAGCCCAAACAGTGACAGAATCAACCCTCTTGGCTTCTACCAGCACTCTCTGCAAGCCTCTTGCACACGGCATGGTTGTTCTTCTCTTAGCACTACACCTCAGCAGCCCCTGGACTGTGGGGTTCCATTCCTTTGTCCTCCAGTCCTTTTCCTGGGACCTGCAGGTAGCCAGTGAGAAGCAGAAAGACAGGAGCAGTCTTTTATATTCCTGTCCCCTCTTTCTCTACTAGCCCAGGTTGGCTGTGGAGGAGAGGAAGAAGATGGCTGCAGATCCTCAAAAGGCTGTCCCCCAGACACTGCAGGACTGGTGGCACCTGCTGGCAAACCCAGACCTCCCCCCAGGAGTTCCTTCATTGTCTGTGCCTCTGCCCAGATGTCTCTGTCTGAGGGCTAAAACATAGAAAACTAAAACAAAACTCCTGTTTTTCCATCGGGAAAAGAAACCATGGAAGCTGCGTATACTACCCTGTGTGAAGGACCAATCTGCTTTTCACATACACCATGACTAAACACTTGTTCTTATACTGCTGTGGTTCAGTTTATGTGATCTTCAAAGGTGAAACTCAAACTCCTCCCTTGCCCTCTAAATTCAGTGGAGTTCTGCATCCTGTAATGGTAGTCTACATAAAGCACTTTGAATATCTGGGACTTTAATTTGGTGTGATCCTATTCAGAATCATACTAGAGCAGACCAAAGGTCTGTATAGTCCTCTGCAGTGGCTGAAGCCTTCATGGCTCTCAGTGGATTTCTCTTCTGCTTGAAGTCTTCCCTTGAACCCACTCACTGTCTAGATAAACTGGCAGGATGTTGCTGAAATCTCTCTGTCTATAGAATAAACAGCACCTTAATGAGACTGGATACTTTTTGAGAGAGGAGACAGAGGGAAAAAAACCCAAAAACCTATACATGGTGGAAAGTCAGATATTGCCAGGAAAACATCTGAAACTGCATAAATAGAAGTTGTTGGGTTGGATTGAGGGAAGGGAGGAGTGAAAGCACCTGCTAGTCACAGACTTGAGATCTAAAATTAGAAAAATCCTGTTAAATACTAAATTCAGGGGTTGTGGGCAGAACCTGACAGAGTTCGAACATCTAAAACAGCATTTTCTCAAAGGAAACAATAAAGCCCATATGCTGCTAGCTTACAGCCTCAGACAGGGAAAGAAATAATAATTTAAAAAAAACTATTTTACCAATTAAGAACTATATTGGAGCCATAAAATATGAACCAAGAGAAATTTGTGAGTTCCTTGAAGGTTTCTCTTAACACCTTTATACTTGCAAGAAACAGGTCTCTGGAGATAAAAGGTCACATTGTGAAGGCTAATATGTCTGGTTACTCAGCAGAATAAAAGGCCAGACTGGACTGTCCTTTTGAAGTTAAGGAAATTCAATAGTGATTTAAAAAATATGCCAGCATGAAAAACTTCAGGACTTTTTCAATCCCCTAGTGACTTTTCTTTTTATATTTTCATGAAATACTCCATAACACGGATACCTTGGAGACAAATTTGCCTTTCCATTGTGGTGGAGGCAAATTTTACACATTCCTATAATTCATAAGCACATTATAAAATGTAGATATGGACCTACTTTTCTGTTTGTCTAGCAGAGTATTTTCTACTACTATAGACACAAGAGACATAAATTGAGTTTCTGCATAGATGTTTATTGACACGTGCTTCAAATTTGGTAAATGCAGTGAATTAGATAAGAGAGGTGAATTAGAAGAATGAGAGTAGAAAAGAAACTGGATAATGCATGGCTAAGCTCAGTTTGAAAGTGGGTTTAATTTTTTTTTATTTGGAGAGACTGAAATTAGTGGCTGAAATAAATAAAGAACTGAATTTATTGCTTTTGAATGTCATGGTACCTCGGTTCATGAAAAAATACATAATGTTGATCTTGAACTCAAAGAAGCATCGAAACTGTTCCAACAAAGCTCCCACAGAGAAAGACTTTGCCTTAGCAGTCAAGTTCAAGCAGACTCTAGACTGAAGAGGTGTGAGCTTGCACGGTGGGCACCCACCTATCAGCTGTTTGATGTCTGACAGAGCCATTTGATGGAAGCTGTGCTTACTCATCTTGCTCTTTCTTCCTGCCTCCTGAATTCTGCCTTAAGGTCTTGCTGATCTTCAACAGACTTTTTGACTACATTGAGGTCTTGACAGGGGTTTTGGATTTTCCAGATTAACTTTTTTTTTGAAAGATCAACTTTCCCTGATCATGGTACGTGGGTCTAGATCCAACCTGTGACTGTCACTAAACCTCAGCAGTTAGATATGATTGCTCACATCCAGACATGCATACACACTCAGACCTTATATATGCCATGATTGTCCCTGCATTTGAGATATGTGACAGAACTATTTTATTGTGATTGGAAAGTGATTAGTGAAATGTTTAAATACTTCCACAACACGCTAATGGTAAGACCAGTTCTAACTTTGTTCATAGGGCAACAATTTTATAATGGAATCACAGAGTAACACAGAAGAGCTGAGGGTGGAAGGGACCTCTGGAGATGAGCTGGTCCAGCCCCTACACTCAAGCAGGGCCATTTAGAGGAGACTCCCTAGGACTATGTCAAGGTGGCTTTTGACTGTCTCCAAGGACACTCCACAACCTCCCTGGGCTACCTGTGCCAGTGATCAATCAACATCACAGTAAAAAAGAAGGGTTTCACAGTGTTCTAACAGAGCTTCCAGTGTTTCAGTTTTGTGTCTCTTGCCTCTGGTCCTGTCATCGGAAAAGAGCCTGGTTCTGTCCTCCTTACAGACTGCCTTCATGTATTTGTATACATTGATAAGATTCCCTGGATCCTTCTTTAAACTAAGCAGTCCCAGCTTCCTCAACCTTTCATCATAAGAGTGATACTCCAGTCCTTTAATCATCCTTATCACTCTCTGCTGGATTCTCTCCAGTGTGTCCATGTCTTTCTTGTACTGGGAAATCCAGAATGATACACAGTATTAGAGAATCAGAGAATCACAGAATATCCTGAGTTGGAAGGGACCCACAAGTATCAAGTCCAGCTCCTGGTCTTGCACAATACAACCCCAAAAACCATGCCATGTGCCTTAGAGCATTGCCCAAATGCTTCTTGAACTCTGTCTGTCTTGGTGCTGTGACCACTTCCCTGGAGAGACTTTCAAGACCTGCTCTCCAGGTGTAGAACCTTTTTCTAACATCCAACCGAAACCTCCCTTGACACAGCTTCAGGCCATTCCCTTGGGTCCTATCACTGTCACCACAGAGAAGAGATCAGTGCCTGCCCTTCCTCTTCCATTCACAAGGAAGTTGCAACCACAACAAGGTTTCCCCCTCAGTCCTCAGTTTCCCCTTCTCCAGGTTGAACAGACCAAGTGAGGACAGCCAACTTTCATTCAGACTCCCAGCTGTGTCCTAACCAGAGCTGAAGAGGGGAAAAGGATCACCTCCCTTCTCCTACTGGCAATGCTCCTTTTATGCAACCCAGAATACTGGTACCCTTCATTACTGCAAGATCATGCTGCTGGGTCATGTTCAACATGATGTTCCCCAGGCCCCATAGGTCCTGTTCTGCAAAGAAGCTTTCCAGATGAGCAGCCACCAGCATATATTGGTGGCTGGGGTTCTTCCTCCCCAGGTGCTTAATATTGCTCTTTCCTCTGTTGAGCATCTTATGGGAGACAGTATGGATAACCTGGGGGTGGAATTCCTTCACCAGCATCCTCTCTGCAGGCCTGTAATGTGATATTTGACTACAGCTGGCCCCATGACACATCATATATTGCTATATAATCTTTATATATTTGTGTTGGCCACTTCAAAATTATCTTAGAAAATGAATCATTTCATTATTGTATGAGTTTAAAATACCATATTAGATTGGCAAAGATTGAAAGATTTGCTGTGTTTACTCTAAAGAAAACATCTCTTTCATACCTTTAAAAAATAATCTATTCTTGTTTAGAGTTCTGCACTGATTGCTCTTTAAATACTGCTAACCTTAATAAAAATATCTCTGGCATAATTCTAATAAATGTTTTATCAACTTGTGAACTTCACAGAACAGATGACTTTTGAGACTGACATGCATAAAATTCAACTAGTGAAAAATCATCTATAACACAAAAGGAAACAAATTACTTTGGGGGGGACTTGTCAAAAACTTGTTTGCCTTGCAAGACATACCAGCTCTTAATCCAAATAAAAACTACTCAAAATACGGGAATTTTAATACAGAAGTTTACCTACATTTTATTTTGCATACCCTCCACATTCATTTTCTGCAAGTTTTATCCAAGGATATTGAGATTTATGTAATTTCCAGTAATGTCATAGTATCTATCAATCTTCAGTCATCAGTCTTCGTGAGTAGTAAAAACAGATGTTTTCCCCTCCAAAACACCAGTCTCATTACAAGTTTCTTCCTTTTTGTCTCCCTACATCACATTCCTTTCTATGGCATTCCTTTATATGCAGTAGTGATGGAAAATTATTTGGAAATCACAGAATTATAAAACAACTCAGATTTGAAAATCTTTCAAGAGATAGTTTCCAACAGCTTTTCCAGTCACATTTTGTAGTGCTCAACAGACATCACACTGAAGAATATTATTCAGCTTATCCAGCCAGAATTCCCTTTGCTGCAGACTGTGACTATTGCCTCTGGTCCTTTACTTTGCTCTTCTGCTTGTCTATAACTGCCCTTTTAGAAACTAAAAGCAGCAATTGGATTCATACTTAGCATTCACTTCTCCAGGCTAAGCAAACAAATATTCCTGTGGCTTCTTCTGTATTGAGGTATTCTGCACCCCTAGTCACTAGGTGACCTAGGCAGGCATCTTAGTTACTTTGGAATGGATCCTTTCCAGTTTTTCAATGTTTGTTTTATACCAAGGAGCTCAAAGCTGGAGAAAATGCTCCAAACCTCAGAAGGCTGGAGTAAAAGGAAACAATCCCTTCCCTTGTTCTGCTGGCTATCCTCTTGCTAATGCATCCTAGTATGTGGCTATCCTTCATCTCCAGGAGGCTTTAATGCAGATTTGTGTTCTACTTGTTCACAAGGACTGCATTTCCTCCACCAGTGGTACTCCGCCGAGCTGCTGCCTGTCCACTCAGGCCCAGCACACATGGGCTTATTCCACCCCAGGAGATGGACTTTTAATTCACTTCTGCCAAGTGTGCCGAGGTTCCTGCTTGCTCGTTCCTCCAGGCTGTGGAGGTATCGCAGTCCTGCCCTCCAGAGTGTGAACTGCTTTACCTTGTTCTGGTGTCATCTGAGAAGCTGATAAAGATGCTTTCTGCCCCATTGCCCAAGCCATTGATGAAGATATTAAACACTGCTGAGGAGTTTGCTAGTGGCTCAGCTGTGTAGCAAGCTCACAGAGGTGAAGTGGAGGATGGTTAACTGCTCCTTTCTGAAATATTCAGATACAATAATAATAGATGCCATAGAGAATACCCATGCAGAAAGAAATAATTCAGTCTTCAGAATGACATTTGAATAGTGTGTAGCAAATAGGGCCTGGGGCCACACATAAAATTCTGCAGATAAAAGAAAATAAAAAACAGCAACTGCTCAATCTTTGAGCATATCTATCTTTTGTGCTGAAAGGAGGAAGGGTTCAGTGAAAAATCTCAGTGATCATGTGATCAGGAAAAAATCACTGGTCATTTACTGATGAGGGCAAGGGAACTGAATCCAATATTTCCTATTTTGCAAATGCTTTTCATTGTAATTTGGAATGCATGCATATAATTGGAATGCATAAGGCTGTATCTTGAAGCATAGTCTTACTACATGATTCTATGAAACTACTGCTCTGAAGAGTCTTCATCTTAGTCAATTCACTTGTGAATTCAGCAAGTGATTCACCCTTAGCTGATCACTTCTACAACATCATAAGAGGATGAGATTCACTTACACTGAGGAATAAGACAAAAAGGAATATGGCAGAAGAGAAATAGCTATGCTGATTTTCACATTTTGTGGAGAAATTGAGTGAACTATAATTTATTAAGCTGCAGCGGTTATTTATATATAGTCATCTTTTTCAAGTTTTGCATACTGCTGTTACCATCAGTGTGTTCTTCATTTTGCATATTGGCTGTCTAGGGATTTGGACGAAATTTCAAATCTGCATCTGTCTTTAATCACAACTTTTACTGAAACCAATAATAAATGTACCTTTGCTTACTGTATAAATATCTGGATATCAAAATGGGCTGCTGATATTGCACATTGACAACCCAAATACTTATTTGCACTGTCTGCCAAGGGAAACTGTGTGAAGAAAGCCATGTTTAAGTCACTTTAAATAATTCCCTTTAAAACAGTCAGTGTGTAAGTGTCCTGCACACACAAATGTGTGCGTGCAAGCACTAGGCTGAAACTGGAAGCCAAATAAACTGTTGTGACTTGTATTTTATTATACTTAATTATTATTTTATTTTCTAACTATTTTCAAATCCTATCTGAAAAGGAGCTCCAAATTGTATTGCATAGTGTAAAGGTACAGCCTTGTAATGATACATCTCTAATTCATATTGCATAGCTTAATATTTTCCTACAGAAGTCAGATACCAAACAATTATTAAAAAACTGCACTTGATAAGGGAAATGCACAAATCTGGGATGTGTTCAGATGCTGAAAAATACATGATTGTTCTTAGCTGAGTAAAAATATGATTTATGCTCTTTATGATTTCTTCCGAAAGAGAAAATCCACTACCTTACTTGAAAAATAAGACCTGCAAACTTCCTACTTGTTTTCTTTTCAAGCAGATCAGGGTTTTTCTCTTTTACAAGAGAATATAAAGGGCACAATAAAGAATGTCAAAAGAAAATTTGTTCAATTTGAAAGGTGCTGAAACAATTAATTGGAATGTCACTATTATAATGAGGCAATCATGTATGAACAACTATGACTTTTATTAATGGTCTGCAGAAGGCTTGTATTTGCAGCTAGATCAGGTGGACGTTTTACCCCTGAAACTTTGCATATCTCCCTGTCTCTTTAAATAGTGCTGTAACTTGCTCAGAAATTTAATTTTCACTTGAGCAGGAAAAAATCATTATGCCAGCGACAAATATATTAATAAAATCTTTGAAGAATCGTGATGTTACTTGAACAGCTGCAATGATTTCTTTTACTGTGCAGTCCCCAATCTGGGGGACTTCAATTTTGTTCTCTTTTATATGAAAAGAAGTGCATTTCTTTTCACTGGACATCATAATTGCTAAAATAGGTGGCTATGGCTTCATAAAAGTGTCAAATTTATAAATAGCTTTTTGTAGCTATCACATATATCTAGATATATGGGGATTTTTTTTTTACTACTACAGTGCATTTCCAGGAGAGTGTTATTGTTAAATAATGCATTTTAAACAACTGGAAACCAGAAATTCTAATAGCAGGTTTTTAATCTCCTTCAAAAATAATCTTTTACTGCTGACTAAAAGATAATAGTGGGAAGATGCTCAGGGTTGCTAGGACACTTTTACATGTACCAAGGTTGCAAAGGACACTTAGCCATGTAAAAGTAACTGTCATACTTTGAGGTCATATCCTGAATTAGTGGGAAATACTTTTTTTCATTAAAGAAATTAAATGCCCATAGACTTTTCTTCTTTGTTGACATGCAGTCAGGCTCAGAGCTTCACAAATCTTCTTGCTCTACTCTTTATTAACTGGCCTTTGGGCCTCTGCTGTGTTAAGAGTTAATGGAATGTGCCTCTAACTGACCAAAGTCAGTGGTTGGGACAGGGGCTTGACAATGGCTAAAAAGGTGTCTGTAACCCAAAGAGGCTGCTCAAAGTATGGAAATGAATTCAAAAGTTTCAGCCGTACAATTGATTTTAAAACCTTCTTCATAAAACATCTTACAAAGGTTTACTTTTTCTCCTGTTACACTGCTGCACAGCACCAAGGTGGGGTGGGACTGTTGAAACTTGACAAAAAGTGCAGAAAACCTTGGCTAGATTCTCTGAACCCAGGGATGTAGAATGCCAAAGTTCAAGCAAATTGCGGATTAATGGATTCCTACATGATGATCAAGTGAAATGTATAGGATATAACATGTAAAAGCATTTTCCAAAATTATTCTCGGAGGAGTTTATTTTTTTCTTTTCAATCTTTAACTAAGCATATTGTTTATCATACAAGTGGTTTCATGTTAAGTAGGCAGAGGAATTATGCGAGCTCAGTGATTAAACACAGAGATGTTAAACCTTGTCATAGCCTTATGTTTGTCTCTGGGGCTGTCACTGTAGGAGGTGCCAGCTACCAAGGCCTGTCAAAATCCATTAAATGTGATCTGCTGTTTAATGCCCTGATCTGACGACAGGTTAGGGGATCTGACAATGCAAGAGGAGCAGGCAAACCAAAGAGTGCTTGTAAAAAAGACTCCCACTGAAGTGCAGAGAAGTAAGTTTTCATTACCAGTTTCTGAAAATCATTTTTGAATAAAAAACAGTGTGAAATTTTGGAGAAGGAATGGTTCATAACTGGAGAAGAGACACTGATGAGATTCTTTTCTTTCTCCAAGAAACAAAGAGGAAATACCTGTCTCATTCAAACCAAGCAAGCACTGCTCTTCTGCTGATCTGAAGAATATTAAGATTTTATGTAGTTAGGAAGGTCCTAGAAGTGCAGACCATGAAAGTTGGGGAAAAAAATATCAGCAGGGGCAGAGGTGGAACCAGAAGATAGGAGACCACAGGGGACAAACACAACATCAGACTGGTGTCCTCTGCTGCTGTATGCAAACAGAAGAGGAAAACAAGGATTTTCCCAGTAATACCTTAGTGTTGATTACTCACACCAGTGCACAAAAAGTATTTGAGGCATAGCTTTCTGTTTTCCTGTTCATTCACTTGCATTCAGATGTTCATGGGCAGGAAAAGAATGGGAAATGACGCGGTTCCAGAGCCCTGGGAACCTGCCTGTCCCTGCCCACCCCAGCTGGCTCTCCATCTCTGCCCATGACTCAGGACCTATTTCAGTCCCCAGGATCAAACAATGCCGTGGCAGAGCATTGTATGGGGAGTTTTTCCACAGTCTTAATGAGCCTTCATTCATAAGATCACTGAAAGGAAGATTTCCTGGTTTGCAGAGGTTTTTCATTAGTATTACTAGTACTGTATTAGTATTGTACAGATGGTTACTCAGTGACTAAAGCATGAAGGGTTTTAAGTATCCACAAAAAAATCATGCATCTTGCATTTTTTCTCAGGCTTTTTTTATTATCTTGTCATAAAAAATACTAGTTTTAGAACTGCTATACCTATTTTGATACTTACAGGACTATTAAATCTGTGCTAGTTCCTGAATTAATAAACATATGCACAAATGTACTAGAATATCAAAACCCCAGAAAATTTGTCTGTCAGGAACAGATTTTTATAGCCATGAGATACATGTTTTACATAGGTCTGAAAGGAATCTCCTACATCATAAATCAAGGCTTCTACTTTTTCAAGCAACCACACATATGACTTTATAAATTTATTGAGTTCCATATTAGAAACTGGGATTTTAATCTCATTACTACTAGTGGACGGCTGTTCAAAATGTCATTTCTCCAAAGGTTAGAAACCCTTCCCTAATTCACAGCTTAATTGTGTTTACACAGTTAGTTTCTGTGCCAGGCTCATTCTTTAATTTAACTAGTCTTGCCTTCCCAATTTTGCAATGCACTTTCAGAAAGAGGTGACATTGCCTCACAGTTTTCATCTTGCTGGGCTAAAGAAAACCAGATTTCTTTGGAAGGGTTTGCTTTTTCAGTCTTTATCCTAACACCTTATGTCTGACCCAGCTGCAGGTTTTTTTGATTGCAAATGACCAGAATAATTTACTGTGTTCTAGGTAATAACTTACACATCATAAAAAAGTATAAATCACTGATGAATTATATTCTGTTTTGGTAATACTGTATTTTGCCCTTTTAGAAGGTTCATGGCTCCCCTCCCATTAGGTAGAAAAATGTTTCTCTTTACAGTAGTTTGAGTGCTGACTTCAGTGAGGCCAATATTTTAGCTCTACTTTTCTGCAGATTTAGGAGTCATGGATGCATCTCAACATTTTGTGAGCAAAATAAATCCTTTTAATTATAACAAAATGTTAAAGCCCCAAAAATGTTCTATGGATATTACACTACTGGGAAATGAGGCAGTACTTTAAAAAAAAATTCAACCAAATATTTAAACTGATAAAGAGATGAACAGGGCAACAATGTTCTCTTGATAAATGTGGAGTTATATTTACAATCTTTCCTTCCCTTTGTCTCCAGAAACTGGAAGAGCTATCTGTTTTTACTGACAGTTCTTTCTTTGATCAGTATATGTATCTACTCAGGGTGCAGTTTGGCCAAAAAAGACAGTGTATGACTACACATGTGTCTCAGGTAATTATTAGTGCTTTACAGCATTGATCTAGACTGAATCAAAAGTGACTTTTATTTCCTGTATAACAAGTTCAAGTTCACCTTGCATCCAACCCAGTATTTCCAACTGTTGCATTTCAAATACCGGTCAGTAGCATCTCAGCAGAACTGTTGCACCTCCAGTACAGCAGGAACCTTTCTTCTGTTTTACTAACAGGCTGCAGGCATGAGTAATAAAGAATTTTCCTGAGACACAGACTCCAGGATCTGATAAAAATTGGCAATATATCCTGATGGCATCCTGTTGCATGTCTTTTCTTCAGCTACCTCAATTTCAAATTTAATTATGTAAGTTGAGCTTTTTAGACTTGTCTCTGGGTATAGAATTAATTCCCATAAATCTCATGCTTTCCACATTCTGTCTGTGCAGAGGTTAGTGAACAACTTCTCCCCTGCCTTGCTGTTCAAGAGGGCTTTCTGAAGGGCTGTAGCCTTAGGCATAAATATTACTGAAAGACTGACAGACTTCTGCAAAACTAATTTTCCCATCCTCTCATCAAGGATTTGTAGACAAGCAGGCACCTAGAAACTGCTGTTTAAAAGCTGAACTGTGCAGGCTAATGCTTCTAAATGAAATTGGCTGCCTTAGGTATATTTATTTGTTATTTTGCCTATTTCTATCCAGGTTTATTCTCCCGCCTCTCTTCCCCTGGAGTCTTAGTGGATAGTTATTCACTTTCAATTGGTTGAAAAAGAAACCAGCAGAGAAGATGAAAGTTCATCTGAGAGGGATTAAGAGGAATTGTGTTGCTCAAGTTTTCCTTAGACTACCAAGTCTGTTCTTCACTGTTGAAGACTCGGCACACAAAACCTCATCAAGGGATGGGCAGTGTCTTGCCAGTGTTAATCTGAGAGTTAACTGTCACAAACACAGATTGAGGGTGTGATTTTTGGGCAATTGTTATCACAATTTTATGTATTTTACGGCATTTTTGTGTCCTTCATGCACTCAATCTTTTGAGACTAGTGTAACTGTCCAATTATCCACAAGGATATACTCAATGGCAGTTTCACAAAGAAATACAGAAGGCATTTTTGGAATAACATGAGTACAGAATGCAAATCCAATAGCCTCAGCAGTGCATTTTAGTAGCATCTTGTATACAATGGACTTAACTCTGCACTTATGTGTAACGTGTATGATTTGTGAGCACAGTGGTAGTCTGTTTAAAATATGAAGCAGTGAGGTTATAGTTGCATAAATTGAACTGGCCAGCATTTTTTTAATGGGAAATTTTATTTGATGGAGAAAGATTTTTGTAGGTAATAATTCTTAAATTAAGGTATTCAGAGTTTAGTTTTCAAAGTGGTGGAATTTATGATCAAAACAGGAAAGCTCTTTAGCCGCAAGAACAGCTGATAGCCTGAAGTTTAAAGAATGAAGTGAGAGTTCAGTATGAAGATGGTCTTCTGTGGGATTCAGAAGAATTTAATCTGCAGACTTTTTATTGTTGTATGAGTGGCCTGATCCCCACACATTTCAACTACTCTGGGTGTATCTTTCCTTTCAGAAGGTTCCACTTTGTATTAAAA
>WAAG01040988.1:0-13438 GCA_013390105.1 Tichodroma muraria
GGGATGAAAACCTGCAAAGGACACAGTGTCCAGCTGAACCAATATTTTTGGTGTAAAAGCAAAAACCTTTGAAGTTGCCCTGCTGCGTGCTGAGGATAAACCCCATTTTATTTCTTTTCTGGAGTTTATATTTTACCTTATGGGGAAAAAGTATTCTATAAATGGAGGATTTGGCGGCATCAGAATTTAAGGCTCTTCTGTATTTTTTATATATATATATATATATACACACACATATATTTATATATGCAGGGTGGGGATTAACCTCTTCTCCCAGGAGGCTAGTGACAGAAAAAAGACAGACTNTAACCTCTTCTCCCAGGAGGCTAGAGACAGAAAAAAGACAGACTCAAGCTGTGCCATGGGAGGTGTTCAGGCTGGATGTAATAGGAATTTCTTCACTGAAAGGGTTGTTCACCACTGGAATGGACTGCCCAGGGAGTGGAGTCACCATCGCTGGAAACCTGATACAGCTCATCTCACAGCGTGGCGTTGGTGGGTATATCTGGGGCTGACAAATGGCCAACAGCATAATTCCAATTATCCAAATTCCAAAGCATGGAGTTAATATTATTGAGGTTGAACAATTCCACCTTATTTTCATGGCAAAATTAATCAGGGATTTTTTAGGCCTCTGTAGGCAAGGGCAAATAGAGTGTCTGCTGTGTCTGTGGAAGGCTTGATACCGATTGCTCAGGAACAGGGACTTGGAAACCTTTGTGTCCAGAAGAGGAAATTCCTCTTCCAGAAGAGGAATTCTCCCAAATTCCAGAAGGAGAAGAGGCTCTGCTTCTTTGGGAGAGTTTGGAAGAGATGAGCAGGAAAGCGAGTAGGTGTGTGTGTGATGGATTTTTTGGGGATCTGAGATTTCAATGACTTAAACTTGATTTTAAAAACACAGGATGTATTGTAGACACAGGAAGTTCTACAGTGTACTGTATCTTTTTATGTACTAGATAATTAACATAGTATTAAACATTGCTCTTTTTTCCTTTGCATGTGGGTGAAGAATGGATTTAGTGGATATTTTACTCAGATGAGGATTTGTGTGTCTTAACAGTTGCAAAGTTGGGCTCACACACAGTTTGAAAGCTGTTTGTGAAAGAACATACCTAATATGCAAGGCTTGATGTTAATTTGAGCAAGAACATTGCTAAAAACTGAGTCAGTTCCAAAGTATTGTGGAATAGGGAATGTGTTTTCATGCTACTGAATGAGTGTCATTGACAACAGGGATCTTTACAAAGAGATGAGGAAGGTATGAAAGCTATCTGCTACTATACTGTTTTTTTGTTTTCTGAGGTTATATTTTCCCCAGTGATTTGATTAATTTTCAGGTTTTAGTGAAAACAGTATATGACATTAAGATATCTGTAGTAACTAGAATTCCCTTTATGGAAATGCATTATATTACTCTCATCTATTCAGAAAGCAGTTTTAGTCTTGTGACGACCAGTCTGAGAGTTAAATCTCACTTTCCAGGAAGTGAGGACTGCTTTTTTTAAAGTGAAATATTAACACATATGATTTTGTTAAAGCTAAAAGGGAGATACCACCCCACTCTGATTTTGTTTTGTTTTATCCTTTGGCAAACAAATTTTAATCTCCTAACAAAGTAATAAAGCATTCTTGGATACTTCTGGTCTTAAGTCACTTTGACCTGTTTCTTCAGCAGTGTTCTGTGAGAGGCTGCATGGTTTGTTTCAGAGCTATTTTTATGAAGCAGGATCCTACAAAAAATTGTCATATTTTACCTGTGCTCCCATTTTCCATAAATTTTCCATCACTTTTGGAGAAATTGTTTATGTCTTCAATTTGTAAACTCTTTAGCTAAGAGACCTCCTCTGCTATTTGCATGCAGATGTGTTCAGCATCTACCCCAGTCAGGGTGAAGGTATTTTCTTCCTTACCTGGCTGGTTTGGTAGAAATAAATACCAGGGCAAGATTATTGATGGCAGGGAAAACTGGATTCATTTACGTTTTTTTTGTTTGTTTTTTTTTTTTTTTTTATTTGCTATGCTCTTTCAGACTTGAAAGTGTTAGTAGTAGTTTTATGTCTCTGATACCAGGGGTCCAGGCATTGAAAGAATTTGAGACTGAAGCTTGGAGTAAACCATGCCACAGGTGGTGTGACCAGGAGCAACCTTGTACTCAAATACAGACCTGTTTGTTTGTACTGCAATCCAAAAGCAAGATTTGTCTTGAAATCCAGTTTTGTTGTGTGTGTGGAGAGGAAGAGGAGAAGGAGCAGATGTAAATTGTTAAAGGTTCATTGTTTTTTAGAACAGACAGAAGAGGACTTTCACTTGCTTTTTCCTTCCCCTCATTTACTTAACAAGGTTGCAGGAGCTTTGACATTAGTGAGTTGACAAGGTTCTGTAAAAGGTTTAAAAATGAGAAGCAGGGTGGGAAGCAGAATATGCAGCTCTATTTGTCCATTCCAGAGGTAGCTCAGTAACATCAGGTTCTGTGCAAATAAACAGTAGGTTTCAATTATCTGCTGCTAATTATCACCTAAATTTGATTTGCATGCTCTTCAAAGGAACTCATATCTTTCCATTTAGTTATTTGTTTCAGTGCAATGAGTGAGTTTAATTCAAACCAAACGTGGGTCAATTTCCTACTGGAAAAAAAAACACCCAAGGAATGTATTTATCCGTGGTCATATCAGTTTAATTTTAGTTTAATATATGTGGTGATTCATGGCCTCAGTGGGGAGGTGAATTTGTGTCAGTCTGTGAATTGGCTTTCCTTGTTTGGCAAGTTTGTAAAGGGCTTGATCAGTTGTAGAAGGTCTTAAAAAATTGTGCCAAATGGGGTGGTTCTGGTGGGCTCTGAGTAATGAGAGGAAGTTTTAATGTTATACAGATGTAACCAAATCTCATTGTGAAGATTTTTCGCCCCAGATATTATTTCCCTTAAACAGCATTGGGCCAGTTGGTCTTTCACACAGACTTTTTCTGTACTGCAGTAGTTATCCTTTTAATCTTTATAGGCAGACTCCATTTATTCCTCTGTCTGTAGTGGTGCAGCTACCAGTCTCTGAGGGTATTGAAACAATGGTCTCGTGCCTTTCCTTCACCAAAAGCACCTACTGAAAACTAGGGAACTAGGCCTGGGGAGGAAATGAGGCAATTTAAGCCATGTCTGATGGAGTGATTGTCTAAGACTGATCTAAGATCTGCAGTACTGTGTCGTGTGGACATTGTCCTGGGAAACATGCTCTAGGTGATGCTGCTTGAGCAGGGGCCTTAGGCAAGGTGACCTCCAGTCGTCCCATCCGTCCTTAACAACTCTGTGCTAATAATATTCAGTTAACATTGTGGAGAAAGGTTATTTAAGTGTGCAGTACTGGCTGCAGTTTTCAATTGAACTTTATGGGATCACACAGGTGGTGGTGTGTATTGAAAAATACATTAATTTATGCTTTTTACGACCTAGAAAGAGAACATGGTGTGAGAAAGGTGTTAAAAGACTGTTACCTGTAAAATGGTTAGTATTGTACAGAAAATAACAACTGTCAGTAAAGTAGGTGTCATCTTTAGCAGAGTTGTCTCGTGAATGAATATTCACCAAATGCCAGCAGCTACCGATGTTCTGTTGGGGAGTCTCCTACATGCTGTAGCTCTAACTCCAGGCAGTGATTCATAAAATCTTCGCTGGATGCAGGGAATGCTCTTCATTTTAGCATGTCTTGTCTCTTTTCAACATTAAAAATATCTTATGTCCTTCCTCATCCACAATTTCTTTCACCTGGTCTGTTACCCACTGTGCCGTAGCTGCCAGTTCCCATGTCCAGTCTTGATCTCTTCCTTCAGCTCATGGTGAAAGCAGTGCTGGCAGCTACTCTCTGAGCACAGGTAGCAAACTTAGGCCATCCTTGTTCAGACACTTGAGCCTCTGCTTTTCCTGTCCCTTGAAGTCAGTCTTTGTGATAAAAGCATTTTTCCTTATTTTGTGCCTTTGTGCTGTAATGGATGCAGCCAGGGGGCAATCTGCCACGCAGCTGGCTGGGCAGGGAACAGCCACAGCAGGGAAAAGGGCAAATCCGACTGGGAACTGCTGCCTGTAGAGGTGGTAGTGAAAGTGTTGCTAGCCCTGGTAATTGGTAACAGCCGTTTACAGGGCAGGGAGTTTGGGTACATGTTCTTGCTGAAAATTGTATTCAGGATTGTGCACTCCTGTTTCCCCTTCTGCATGTGGGAATGTGTAGACCCTCCAGGGCAGGGTGCTCACAAACCAGGGACATGCAGCGCTGGCTGGGTATGGAAGTTGGAGCCTGCCCTGGCTGTGGGATGCCTGACTGCACTGAGCCTAACACAGGGCTCTGGCCTCCTTTGCCCTCAGCCAGGTGAGTGGGTTTCGGCTGAAATCACTGGTACCTCTGGATAAAGAGCTTTGGGGAGTGTGGGGTTTTGTTTTGTTGAGGATTTTTCAACTTTTTTTTTTTCCAGGAGAAGGAAGAGGGAATGGAGGGCTAGTAAACACTAGAATCTGGATAAAAGGTGAAATTTGCTGTGCAGAGTATTTTTGTAGTACATTTTGATTACCTTTCAGAAAGAATTGTATGTGTAGATTCTGTAGGCAGACAGACACAACAGCACTGCAAGGTGTGAATTTCTTCCAGCTGTCTTAATGGAGTGTTGATTTTAAAACCTAATTTCACAGCTGCTTGCTATGCAATTAGCACACAGTGAATAGATTTGGTTAGTTCAGCCGTGTGATATCATACTTTGCTGTGGGGTGGGTGTCATTATGGACACTTCAATCAAAACACCTTTGTAAGGTAAGTGAGCAGTCAAAGAGCAAACAAAATTTGAGGCAGTGAAAGCAAGAATATGCCAGGAAACTGGTAATATTGTAATTCTGTCAGAATTTATTTGAATTAAGTGTTAATTACTCTTATAAAAAAAACCCCAAACAAACAAAAAGCCTCATGAACACCCCCTAGGTCCCCCCTCCAACAACCCAAACAAACAAACAAAAAACCAGCAAAAATAGAGTTGAAATACAGGAAATTTTGAACCCACAAAAGCATTTTTTTAAAGGTATTAAGTGAACTAGAACCTGACAAACAGGCTGATCAGGAGAAGATCAATCTGATACTTTCACATAAACTTGAATTAAAGGAGAACAAGACAGCTGATGAAACAAAGATAAGCACCAATGAAGTAAACCCACTTTTATTAAGAATATAACAGTTCCAGAATAGTAATAACAGAGTTGCTGTCTTTTGCAGTAACAATAATTACTGGTACAAACTTCTGAGCATGATGAGATGAAGAAACCCACCCTGACTGAGGAGGTTCTCCCCACTTTCTAAATATGAAGCAATTCATAAATGTTGTAACTTCCCAACTAGCTTAAGATCTGACCATTCCTTCTCAGTAGTGATCTATTAAGCTGCTTCTCTGAATCTTTTGTTTATTTAATGATGTTCTTCACTAATAAGACAAAGGAAGTTTTTAAGCACTTATGATAGACCAGATGGAACAGGAAACTATTGTCAAAAATTCTGGAACACTCTGGCGCGGGGAAAGGATATTTTTTTGCTTGTTTGTTTGTTTTAATATGATGTGTTTTATCAATACTTGATGTCTGTGGTTTGCAGATCATTTTCACGATTCTCCACGAGGTGGAGGAAGCAGCTCGTCCTTGGTGGTGCGGTGTGCGAGGGGGCTGCGGGCGGCTGTACAGGGCTCCCGCTGCCCTCCTTTCCCACTGTCACCCCCACACCTCCCGCTCCACGGGGGGAGGATGCAAGGAAGGGCTCTGAAGGCTTTCTTGCCGGTTTGCTCCTTTTAAGAACGATAATGGGGATTTCAGTGTTACGATTCATCAGGAGGTCTTGAAGGGCTGCACAGAAAGACGGAATATGCTGAGTTGGAAGGAATCCACATGGGTCTTTGAAATCCAGCTGTGGCCCTGCACAGAGCATCCCCAGGAATCACACCATGTGCCTGCGAGCGTGAAGGATGCTGAATGACTGTGATGGGAGAGGCTTGGTCCCGCAGCTGTGTGCTGCCTGTCCGTGGTCATACAGCCAGGGGCTGGTGGATGAGCCTGGTTCTCTGAGATTTGGTGTGCTGCAGTGTATTCAGTCCTACAGGGCTGTTTCGCTGTAAAATTGCTGTTCTTTATGGACAAGGTACGAGCAGGGAAAATAACAGCTGGTGTCTGTAATTAAAAATGTTGTAACTTATACTAGATTTCTGCTAAGGGCTCTGATTTCTGAACAGTGCTTCAGGTTTTCTGTTGACCGTGGTGAGATTTGGAAGGACTTACCTTGCGCAATTATCCCTAAATTATCCCTATCCCTAATTGCAGAGTTCTGTGTTTTCAGTCTTTGCAGCTCCTACAACTCAAACTCCATTCAATTTGTAATTTTCTTTACTTTCCGAAGCCCTTATGCAACTGATTTTTATTTTTGCCTGTGATGAAGCATGTCAAGCCCAAAATAGAAAAGGCTAGTTTTAAAATTCAATTCGATGGATTTCAGCTGAAAAAAACCCACACCACCTCTGTTAATACTCTTGTGTGAATGACACAAGGCTGCTTCCGTTTTACCTGATCGTCTTATGGCAGATCACTTGACTTACTTTTCAAGGCATTAAAGTGTGTTTGCAGCTGTGCTAAGGTTGTTTCAGCATTTCAGGCCTAACTGTATTGTATCCACATAAAAAGTCACTAGAGTGGGGTGTTATCAAGGTGATTTGCAGTCGTTGAGCATAAGAGCAGAACTGCTGCAGACTGAGACAGTGAATTGAGCTTGGAAAGAAGGCTGGAGAGGGGTGTTGAGGAGCCATTTCATTCTCCATACCTGATCCCCTGTGCCTATCCTGTTCTTGGCAGAAGCCTGTTCAAGATTGCTGTTGTGAGCTTGCACAAAAGGTCGTTTTGCTTCCTTTTAGCCCATACAATTTCTACAAGCTGCTTGCCTCTGTGTTCCCACAAGAATTGTGTTGCCATAAATGAAGCATCTGAGAGCTGCAGTGTGAGGTTAGAAATGACTGGGATGTGAGGAAGGCATGGATTTTGTAAATAGTATTGTATCAGGGAAAATATCCATTAAGATATTATTACATGTAGGAAGGAGTGTATTCTGCTATGTCCCAAAGCTTTTATTTTCTGTGAGGAAGGGAAAATTGTTTGTTAGTTTAGTTGATGCTTGGTTTTTGTTGTGCTTTTTTTCCCCTTTACTGGTATTATTTTTGCCATTTCCTTAAAGGAAATAAAATTGATTTTTTTTTTTTTGGCCAAAGTACACGAGAGCTTCTTCCAGCATAGCCTTGCCAGTTAGAGCCATAATTTCTTCTTGCTTCAACTGATGCACCTATAATAGTAGGACTTTGAAATTTCCAACAAATTTGGATATGTTATCTTTACTTCAGGTGAGGTTTGGTCTCTCCTCCTTTATATATGTTACCTTGTGACAAGATAAATAGTCTTAAAATAAACTTCTGAAAAAGGTTTACAGGATCAAGCTCTGTTAGCTTTTGTAACAGCTCAAGGAATGTGTTTTTTTAGTGAAGACTCATTTTAGTGGCAATCTGCTGGTGTTTTAAAGCAGTAAGATGACCAGACTCCAACTCCTCTTAAAAGGCTTAAAATTCAGGTGACCATACTTATGATTAATAGAATCTTAGCTTTAATAGAAGTAGTTCTGCTTTGGTAATATGGAAATTTAATGGTAATATGCTTTCTCTGGGTGGAGGGGTAAGTGTATGGGAGCACCCTCTAAATTACTTGAAGAAAAAACCACATTTATTCTGAAGTATGTAAACTTGGCCAGAGATAACTGATCTCTGGAGCTGTGCTAAATTATGTGAGTTATCTGTCCCCAAAGAGGCAAAACTTATCTCCTGAGTCCTGAAAGCATGTTGGCTTTGTTATTTTATTTTTGATACAGGATTCAAGTCAGGCAATATCTGTATGGGAAGCAGGGTGTGACAGCAGTCTCCTTAAAGCTTCACTCTTAAGGCGAAGAGTTTTCTCTCTAAGTGATGAGGAGAGGGGCTGCCTTAAATTCTGTAGCAACAGCGGATTCAGAGCAAAACCCAGTGAGGAGCTGCAGGGAGAGATCTGTGGCTTCCTTACAGGGTGGGGCTGGAGCAAGGACCAGACCGAAGGGCTCGCTCTGCTGAGGCATGGCCCCTTGCAGATCCATGCTCAGGGCTGGAAACAGTGGTAAAGCTTCTTGAAATGGCCCAGCAGCCTGCAGCACGCCCAGCCTGGGATGCTGCTCTTGCCCCCTCCCTTGCTGGTGGACTGTGCAGGAGAGGGGCTCCCTTCTCTGCCCACTCACGGCCATCCCTCCACCCCTGTTGTCATGGAATATTGCTGTAATATGAGGCAATAACAATCTATAGGAATCAAATTTTAGTGTCACAGGGTCGTAACTCCAGCAGATAGAAGTGAGTGTGGAATGAATGTTGTCTCTTCCTTTTGGAATGAAGGCTTTAGTAGCTCAAACTGGGACCAGTCTCCTGATACAAGGAGATCTGTGTCTTGAGGATTGCAGGTATTTTTCCTGTGGAATTCATTAATCTGATTGCTATTTCCCTTTATTGCAAAAATTCTATAATTTCTAATGTTTTTAAAATCTTTATCATCCTCCTATTTGGTGGTAGCTCAGGCTGACTGGAAAAAACCCCAATCTATAAAACATGTGGTGAAGTGAAAAATACACCAAAATTTCACTTCAATGCTCTGGCCAAATCTATCTTATGGGAGTTGCTACTCTAGCCTGCTCTGTGCTGGAGAGACATTTTTCTCATCTTCACTTGTGCTGCAAAACTGTGCTTCCTCTCATGCTGAGGCCAAGCACATCCTGAGAAAGAACTGCTTGGTTTGCCAAACATGCAGCTGATGACACGTGTATTTATGCTCCCTGGCAAACAAAGTTAAACAAACAGGGACTAAGTTGGGCAGACGTTATAGGAGGTAATACTTCATTATAACTCGACTATGAGCCGCTTATTCTTCTTCCCAATTATGGCATCCCTATGCGTCGCTTTCTCGAGAGAGGAGTGTTTTGGGGAAAAACAAATTGCAACATATAAAGCCTTAGGAGCGCAGTAACTGTTCAAGAGGGGACAGTAGCTGGAGAGAGGGGTCTGAGCACATGTAAACTTGTCTCATTTTGTTCAAAGCATGGTTGTTTCTACCTCAGATACTAAACTGTTAAATTAATTCCTGGAAACTCAGTCACTCGGTTCACAGTGTGCCTGCATTCAAGTCGTGTTTCAGTAACATCAGGTTCTGTGCAAATAAACAGTAGGTTTCAATTGTCTGCTGCTAATTATCACCTAAATTTGATTTGCACGCTCTTCAAAGGGACTCATATCTTTCCATTTAGTTATTTGTTTCAGTGTGATGAATCTTTAATTCAAACCAAACGTGGGTCAATTTCCTACTGGAAAAAAGAAATGCGAGGAATGTGTTTATCCGTGGTCATATCAGTGTCTCTCTTTAGTTTAATATATGTGGTGATTCATGGCCTCAGTGGGGAGGTGAATTTGTGTCAATCCCTGAATTGGCTTTGCCTGTTTGGCAAGTTTGTAAAGTCAGTTGTAGAAGGTCTTAAATAATTGTTCCTAATGGGGTGGTTCTGGTGGGCTTTAGAATAAGGAGTGCAAGTCCTGAAGTTTCACAGGCACAGAAAAATCTCGTTAGTCTTCAATTCCCATCCTACCTATAAAAAGCTTTCTGTGTGAGGATGAAATGGAGAGATGGGATAACAGGATCTAGACTCTTTCCTACTGCTTTGAATCTCAACTTAAAAACGTATGTTTTATATTTTACACAGGCTCCCTGGTTGTCACTGTGACCCTCTGACTTGTGCACCACCAGAAAATTTCAGTCACAGAACTGAAGGATTTCTGGACATTTTCCTTTATAAAATAAACAGAAAGCACCAAATGCAAGCAAGAGGGCTACAGAAACAAGAAAATTTCATTGTAATAAATACCACATGTGATCACGATTTACGAAGCAGACAATAAAGAGTAATTTAAAAAGAGAAATCCTTCTATTCTCTTTCATGTGGCTAAAGGCAGCATAATTTCTGGCTGTCTTTACTGGAGATTTATTCTAAGATTTAACACCCCCTTCTGTTTTTCTTCTCCTGGAAGCTCAGAGGAGGATACTTTATTAACTTGCTATTCTTTAGATTCACATCTGACCTCTGATTTCTTTTAACGTGAAAATAGCTGGTAGGAGTTTTGAATTTTTTTTTATTTAAAGAATACTTTCAAGACATTTCAGTAGTATGATGTTGTGTTTCCTGCAGTTTTTTTGATTTTGTCTAATGACTGGAGTAAATACCAGTATTTTTGGTAAGTCCGTGAATACCTTCTCAAATTCTGTATAAATGTTGTCTTTTGGTACTTTAAAGATAAGTTATCTAACACCTCTGCAAAAGAAAAACCTGCTTTGATTTGGTGCTCAAACAGTGAAGTGGTGACCTAATGTAAAAATGTTTGCAGGTGGCAGTGGAGGAAAGATTTCAACTTTATACCAAGTATTTCTTACACCTCCCTGTTCTGGGCTTCTGTCAGTCCCAGTTAGTATCAGGGTCTTTCTGAAGTGGAGCTTTTGTAATTACAAAATGAACATCCATGACAATTTTTACTGTGACTGTATCTGTAAGGTGCATCTCAACAGGGCTCAATGCAGGGAATTCTTCTTTATCAAATGGAAACTTTTCCGGTTGGATCAGTGTTTCTGGATTCCAGTGCTGTGTGACTGGTAAATGTCTGTAGTATTTTTATGGTTTATTTTCAGTCCTGCCAAATCCAATCCAAATAGTTGTATGTTTTCTTCCTATAATGGAGGTAGAGTATGTTCTGATAGAATTGGTATGGCATATAAGACACTTTAGAATTTATAGGATAGAAGATTTATATTTAGGTTGTCTCAACATTGTTGACAAAGATGGGGGGGGTCTTATTATTTAAAAAAACCCACAGTAAAAATAAACTCCGGAACAAGTTCTTTCCTGTCACAATGAAGTGGGATAAATCTTAAGATGAGGACATTCAGATTCGTAGA
The DNA here is from genome assembly GCA_013390105.1 of Tichodroma muraria. Lineage (NCBI taxonomy): Eukaryota > Metazoa > Chordata > Aves > Passeriformes > Sittidae > Tichodroma > Tichodroma muraria. The sequence continues at coordinate 11,054 of WAAG01040988.1, forward strand.
TGTATTTAATGTCAATTCTATGTGTGTTTTGTAAGGTTTGGTTGTGATGCTTGTAGGCACCTCTTGTTTCCTAATATGTGTCTGTTCTTTCTCAGTGATGACCAGCAACATGAGAAAAGTTTTGCTTTTCTATATTTGTAGGGTTTTCACATGATGTATTAAAATTATTTGTCTCAGAGTGAAGCCCTAAAGAAATGGTTACCTCTGCAGAGATTTTGAGAGTGGATGGTGGTGGGCTTTTAAAATTCTTCAGTACTTTAACTAAAATTTTCATAGACCTGTAGCTCACTGTAGTAGAATCTGAGCATTCACCTTTTTAAGGATGATCTGTCTGCAGATTTTCTGGCTGGAATAATATCTATACCACGTGAAGCATGATACCTCTGCTGAAATATCTTTGATGCTATTTTGTGGCAGTTTCTCTGTTCCCGTTGTCAGTCCTCCAAAGCCTCTGAGCTGAGACTCTGGGAACTTGTGAATATGATTGATGCTTTTTGAAATTACCAGTTCTGAATGAACATATTGGATTTTTCTTAGCCATTGCAGAGCAATAACTGGTATCCTTAAGGACTTGCCTTGTACATTCTCATTTCACAGTTCTCTTTGTGTAGCATTTCTCTTTGAATTGAAAATTCAGAGAAAACAGGGGCTTAAAAACGGGCTCCAGCTCATTCAACCCTTCCAGACAAGGGAACAATCATGGGAAAACCCCCTAATCACACATTTTTCTGACATTCATATCACCTCCTTGTTGTGTATCTATCTCTAAGTACAACCATTTCTGTGGGAACAGTTCAGAACTTTAATTCATTTTTCATCTTTCCAAGAGGAGGAGAGCGAGCTGAAGTTCCCTTCTAGCCAAGTAGTGTAGAGTAAATGGCTTTTGAAGATATGATTACTTTAAAATTCTTTTGCTTCAGAAACAAGTTTGTGTTTTTTTATTAAAGGTACCAGAATGCCGAATTTTCCTTAATAGCTGCTGTTCATAATATCGTGGAGAAGGAATCTTTCCCACTCCTTAACCTTTCACTCACTCTTTCTGTCAGGGTGTCTCCCTAGATAGTTTCTGTGACCCCTTTCTCTCAGAAAGCTTTTTAACTGAAGTGGTTTTTTGATGTCTAGTTTTTAGCCAGCTTTGTTACTTGGCCCAGGGGCCTTGTGTTGTTGACTCATCACTTAAGAGGAAGATATTTAACTGCAAATACCCTGATGCATTCCTGGTAGTTCAGCAGAGAGCCTGCGTGCTCTGTAAGCAGCTATAAGGTGTTGTACCAGTTCAGCCATAGAAGAAATTGTTACAGATCTCCAGACTGGGCAAGAAACTAAAAAAATTCTTTGCTTTGCATATCTAGTAATTTTGTTTCATTGGCTAGTTTGCTTCAGAGTAATTAGCACCCCTACTGCATGTTATTGCTATTAAATTGGTGACAGAGAAAATCTGTGTGACAATGCTTTTGTCCCCAGCTTTGTGCTGGACATTTGTAGCTGGAGTATCTGAGATTCAAATTGCCACTATGTGTGTAGGAATATATTCAGCAGTATTTGTTTATTTCTGCTTTTGCTCCAGCAAGTCAGTCAGAACCAAGGGAAGTATTTAGATTTTTCTCCAGTCCTAAAGTACTTTGAATTGTTTGTGTAATTACAGTCAGATAGCAAGTAACAAAATAAAGAATGTGGAGAAAATCAGCTCAGCTATACATGACTTTAAATAGATTTAAAACCCCCTAAAAATAGATTTAAAAAGCTGGTTGGTACAGCTCAGTCTTGAATTGGGAATATGAAGAAATGAACTGACTAAACCTTCAGTGGGGCATGGCAGGAACAAGCTCTTGGAGAACAGAGACAGACATTTTATCCATTCAAATTTCCCATGTATATCCTAGTTAATCTTCACACCTGAGGAGTTTTGGGGCTGCTGTGACCCCCCATGCTGTTTTCACACATAGGTAACTTCATTAATTTTGCTAGGGTGAGGTCAGGAAATTCTCAAAGCACAGACCAGGTTGATAATCAATCTTTTATAAGGGCTCCAAGATTAGTGGTGCCCAGGGCATAAAAACACTGAGAAAAGTCTTTGACAAAATATCCACGTCTTTCCCGACCGTTATGCTACTATTAAGAAAAATGGGTCTTTTATGTCCAGTGGAGAAACCTTGTCACAGCTCTCCCTGCCTTTGACACCTTGATGCTGGATTATGTTATCGCCGTGCACTCCATATGGAGCCGTGGGCTGTGATCTCTGGAAACTGGAGCTGGTGCACAGTGTGGAGCTCCATGCCAGGAACACTTGAAATCAGCCTTGCTTGCTGTCAATAAGTTCCTGGGAATAATTCAAAGTGTTAGTTGGAACCTATAAAGCCCCAAATAGTTACCCAGGAGGCTGTT